>JAGVVM010023029.1:0-12411 GCA_019149425.1 Psidium friedrichsthalianum | reverse complement strand
CCTGATAGCTCCAAAATCATCAATTCGTTCCAGCGTTATGATCGCTTTCGGTGAATGAATAGTCACGCCAATAATTAATCCTTAAGATAATTATGGGTCAAACCACTCCTCTCTCTCCTCCTATTATTTCAGCAGACTCTCTCTCTCTTCTCTCTCTCCTTCTCTCTCTCTTGATTTCCGGATTTCTCTCCCTCTCCCTGCTGAAATTCCAGTTCTTTCTGCTGCCAACTTCATATGGACGCCGACAGAAATCCAACCGTTGGATCATCGCGATATTTTCGGTATGTTGTAGTTCAATGTCTTGTGGTTCTATTCCAACTTGAATCACTTCGATCGGAGGTCGTTTGACCTTTCAAATCTGCTTTGACATTTTTCGGTCGACGCGAACCAGTCTTTTGTTACCCCGAATTCATATAGGTTCATATTAATATAGTTGACCCCAGCGACCCCTAGAGCTCATTTCCATGTGAAAACATTGATTTCCAGCTTGTGAACCACTCGTTCAGCCTGAACAGCCCGGGTTCGAATTTAATCCGCCGGAATCCCTCCCGTTGTCGTCGTTACCGCCGCGTCATCGCCGCATCCTCAGCCCTGTTCTGACTTCGTTTAGGTAAGTTAAACCTCTATTTCTCGATTGGAATATTGGACATGCCATGGACTAGCTCTAGGGTCCGATTCGAGGTAAATCGGTTTAGGAAAAATTGCCGGAGGAATTGTCGTTTATTGTGCGAAATAAATTCTGTGGGGCTGTGAATATTCTGTGTTTGATGAAATGTTGCTGTCCATGGCTTGAATAATGCTGTTGGTGGTGGTTGGTGTGGGTCCCGCGAGGTTCGGGTACCGAAAAAATGCATTTTTGGGCCATTTATGCGGAAAAACGGGCCAAATAGTGTTTTGAAATTATGTCACGACCCACGAACACTGTTCACGTGCTGTCCAATTAAATTTTGATTTGAAATGACATGTTTTGTGGGTCTCGATGGATCGAGTACCGAAAAATGGGTTTTTGGAGCATTTTATGCAAAATAGGGCCGAGCAATATTTATATTACTATCCAAATATTTGGTGCCCGTGTTCGTATTCAAAATAATATTTGAGGAATTTTGATTCTGTGGTTTGAATGCCTGGATGAGGCATGGAGTTGGGTCGAGGGTTTGTGTGGTATTCTGAGAAGGGATTTAGAGGTTAGCTTGCTGAGATTTGTTCTCATAGGTGATTGCCCTTATTTTTCAGACCCTAGAACATAAACATGGCTGGATATCACATGATTTGATATCAGGTGGCGGAGTACCCAGTTGGCAAGGACGATGATGGTAAATCGGTGGTTTCTGAGGAACGTGGTCGCCCTGGATTGGTTATTGTTGTTAATATTTGTAAAACAGAGATTCATGTGTAATATGGAGCTGAGAATGTGTAATATATGAGGTTTTATGGTTGGCTAGTCCTTGCTCATTCATTGTCAGGGGTAAGGTATCGCTTCCGCCAGCGCAAAATTCGGATATTAAGGTTTCATGGTCGGCGACAGTCTTGGGATGTCGCAAGTATCGACCGTCGTTGCGCAGATGTCGCGCGCTCGTGGAGGTTCGGGGCGTGACACATTTGGCCGGATATGTGGATTGCATATTTGGACTCGTATTTGAAAGATGGCCTAACGTACTTAGCTAATGCTTTCTATCCAAATGAATTTAAAGGATTTATTGCTTGAAAGGCGAGTGCAATAATTTGGGTTTGCAAAATGAGTTGATTAGGCTTGGCCATTTGGCCAAATATGTGAATTGAGTATTTAGACTCGTATTTGAAAGATGGCCTAACGTACTTGGCTAATGATTTCTGTACAAATGAATTTAAATGATTGTATTAGCCTGAAGGGTTAGAGCGACGGATTTCGTGTGTAAAAGTGTGTGAATTGCATATCATTGTGAATTGGTGTAATATGTAGCCATGGAGGATGGCCCTAGAGATACCTATATGACACGGGGGAATTGGAGGGATAAATGTGCCGACCTGAAGTGCCTATATGACATGGGTCGAGGATGCCCTGAGGTGCCTATATGACACAGGGAAATTGGAGAGATGAGTGTGTTGACCTGAGGTGCCTATATGACAGCGGTCAAGGCACAGTGCACCCTGATGCATTTGACATGGAGTAGCTGGAGCAATAGGGTGCCAACCTGAGGCGTTCCATACGCAGGTTGAGGTATGGACCTGATGCGTACGATACATGGGTCAGACCTGATGTACCTATATGACGCTGGTCAAATTGGCTACTAATCCGAGGCTCAAGATTGAGGGTGCATGCATATGTATTTGCATGATTGTCCTGGATTAAACTCGTTTGTTTTATAACTTGGCCATTGTGGCGAACCATTGATGGCTGTTTTATGTGATATTCTGATTTATGATCTGGATTAGACTTGAGTTGTCTTTTTTATAAATGGCCATTTATGGCGAGTTTTCTGTGAGGCATTTGCCCTTGATTTTTGGCTCTACCATTTTAAAATTTGACTCTATGGTTTGAGAGCCTAGATGAGGCATGAAGTTGGGTCTCTAAGAAGGGATTTAGAGGTAAGCTTGCTGAGATTTGTTCTCATAGGTGATTACCCTTATTTTTTTTTAGACCCCATCCCCAACAGTGACTGTAATACGAGTAAGACAAGGAATCCGAAGGAAATTGATCTAGAGATTCAGTCTTTTTGCTAGACTAGATGGTGGGACGAATAATAATGAGTAGGGTGGAGGCAAGCCCTTGGTAAAAATTTGTATGGTTTGCTCGCTATTGGAGTTGAGAACCTTGCCGATCTAGAGCCTTTTATTGTAAGGTTGTGCAATGGGTTATAATGAGGTATCAAAAACCTTAAACTGTGTATATGACGTATCCTGAAAGTTGTACTAAAAGGGTGTGTAATATAAAGTGTGGTTTGGTGAATTGATTGGTCTATCTCTCTCTACTCTTTTTTCTGTGTATGAGATTGAAGGAGCTCGTTTCCATTGCCTAAGGAATTCTGAGGTCATTTGGTTACGACGAGTTTCTTAGGCCGTCGTGATTATCGACCATTTAACCGTACAGGTATGATAGGAATGTTGCGTGGCTCGTGGGTTCGGGGCGTAACAGGAATCACCGCTCGTTTCGCCGCCCAAACATAGTCGTTTGAGACGCCCTTTTAACCTCATCTTCAAGTCTTTCCCTAGAATTTTCACAAAAAATCAGCTCAAATTTAGCCTTGGAACCCTTTCAAACAGAGTCAAAATTGAACCATACACAGGCTGATTTCCAGCTTTCTATGCCAGCTGTTTTTCGTCGATTCTAGAGCCGTCAATGCTCCGATTGAGGTCAAACCAATGTGAATTTCTTCATCTTTCTTTCCTTTTCAATTTCATTCAAAAATAAGCTCTAGATGAGCTTGATTCATTCTCAACTTCCGTTGATTCAGGCATGTGCGTTATCGTCTTTTGCTGCCGTTTCGATCTTGTGTACTGCTCTGCTCTAGCTTCTTGGAAGAGTTGTTCTAGCTTAATCTTGGTGAGTTTTTACTTCTAAATCTTGAGTAGGATGTTAGATTAGTCATGATTCGCTCTATGATGTGATTAGAGATAGAACGGTTTTAGAAAATTTGACCAATTTGGGGGTTTTTAAAGTGAACACAGATTCTGTTGAGGTGTCATGTGCACTGTTCATGATAGACTTGGGCTGTTTGTGGTACCGGTGATGGTACGATGAGGTTTAAATTTTGAGAAAGGGATTTCTAGAGCGTTTTAAGCAAAATCGGGCCCCAAATAGTATTTTGAGGCACTGTTCACGAGTTGTGAAACATGTACATGGGCTGTCCACATATGTGCATAGTCAATTATTGTGATTTGGTGGGCCCAAAGTGCGCACCTAATAGCGAAATGGCGAAATCAAGCAATTCCAACAGAATCAGAGCAGATTAGGCAATGTGAATGGCTTAAATAGTATAATAACCATATGATTGACTTTTGAGCATGCTTGACTGAGTTGTGAACTATTTCTTGGTTCATTTGATTCTAGTTGCTAAGTTATCTGGGTTGATATTGGCCTAGAACCTAAGAGTACATGTTTAAGATCGCATGTTTATGGTCGATCTGAGGGTATCTGATATCTTGGGTGAGATTAGAGCGTGAACTTACTGAGCGTTAGCTCACCCTGTTTGGGAATCGTCTTTTCAGATGCGTTGGTTTGGCATTGGATAGAACGATGGAGCCGATGAAGCTAATGGATGGTGCCAATAAGAAGAGAGCAAGTAATGAGTAATCCTTGAGGTTGCGTTCAGAGGTGTTACACATGAAGCTTATAGCTTCAATGGGACAAGGATTCTTCTTATTAGCTAGAGATCAACTAATCACATTACACTCCCACAGTTGCATTTATAGGGCCTCTATGCTCACCTAGTTATACATAATTACATAGGTTTTGTTGATGTATATTTATGGATATTGGAGATTTCCCTATCGGAGATATTCTTAGAGATAATTCTAGATATTAGGGATATTAATGGATATTTAGTGATTTCCTACGATTCTATATATTAGCTTATTTCATTTCATATGCATATTGTTTTGAATATAAATACCCTTTCCTAATAAAGTGTAATGTCAAGCCGATTGAATAAAGACGTAGTCTTTCTTGATTCTCTCTCCTCTCTCTTGAAGGTCCCAAGATTATTTTGCATGGTACCAAAGCCACCAGAGAGAAAGAACCACACCCTAGCCGTTTACTGCTTTATGTCAGTTTTTTTAGTCATCTCATCTTGAGTAAAATTTCTATTTTGTCTACTCAACAGCGCTACCATGTTATTCATTGTGGTACTCTCTTTTAAGTGCAAGCATCGTTGACAAGCAAAGTCACCATCAAATATGAGCACCGCAGTCGAGCACACCTTTATGGAGCAAACCCAAGGTCAGAACCTTGGGGTGATGTATTTTAGTTGGCTGCAATTGAAGTTGGGTTTCCATTGGTTCTATCAAGATTGTATGACAAAAATATGTCAACCTTCTAATTATGTGTTTCTTCAGTGCTTGTCAAATCCGGTGACTATGTGGATTACATTTTTTTTTTCATGCATCCAGCTTACACAATTATCATTATCTTGAATCTGGTTTGATGTGTCCACATCTCTTATTTAGTGTAAGGTGGGCTTACACAACACTTAGTCACGGACTTCGAATGAAAGTTGCACTTATTAGATGCAAGCTGGATGCTCCAAATTGAGGGGCAATATTAAAGTATATTTATGGATATAAGAAATTTCCCTATCAAAGAATATTCTTAGAGATAATTTTAGTCATTAGGGATATTATTCGATAGTTTGTGATCTCCGACCATTATGTTAGATTAGCTTATTTCCTTTCATATGCATATTGTTTGGAGTATAAATACCCTTCCCCAATAAAGTGCAATATCAAGCCAATTAAGTAAAGATGTAGCCTTTCTTGATCTCTCTCTCTCTCTCTCTCTCTCTCTCGTGAAGGTCCTAGTATTATTTTACATGGTATCAGAGCCACCAAGAGAGAAGGAACAAAATGCGACCTTTAGTCCTTTATGCCGTTTTTTTTAGTCATCTCATCTTGAATAAAATTTCTATTTTGTCAACACTCAACAACGCTACCATTTTATTCATTTTGGTACTCTCTTTAAATGTAAGCATCATCAATGAACAAAGTCGCCAACAAATATCCAGGTGGCTCTACTCATCGTAGTTGAGCATACCTTTATTGAGCAGCCAAAGATGAGCACCATGGGGTGATGCAATTTAGTTTGCCGCAATTAAAGTTGAGTTTCCACACAGTTCTATCAAGATTGTATGAGAAAAATATGTCAACCTTATGATTAAGTGTTTCTTTAGCGCTTGTCAAATCCGATGACAATGTGAATTACATTTAATTTGTCGTGTAAGGTCCGGCTTACGCAATTATCATTATCTTGAATCCGGACTTTTTTCTTGGTCGAACTTGAATCCCGTTTGATGTGTCCACATCTATGTGTAGTATAAGGTCCGACTTACATGGTGCTTGATCCAGACTTTGGATGAAAGTTGCAATTATCAGATGCAACCTAGATGCTTTAGTTTGAGGGGGAGTGTTGAAATATATTATAGATATTGGAGATTTCCCTATCAGCGAATATTCTTAGAGATAATTCTAGTTATAACGGATATTATTGGATATTTTGTGACTTTCTACCATTATGTTAGATAAGCTTATTTCCTTTCATATGCATATTTTTTTAATAGAAATACCCTTCTCCAATAAAATGTAACATCAAGCCAATTGAGTAAAGATGTGGTCTTCCTTGATTCTCTCTCCCTCTCTCCTGAAGGTCCTAGAATTATTTTATATGGTATAAGAGCACTAACAGAGAAGGAACCAAAGCCTAGTCTTTTATTCCTGTATGCCCTTTTTTTTTAGCCTTCTCATCTTGAGTAAAATCTCTATTTTGTTAACACTCAACAACAATACCATGTTATTCCTTGTAGTACTTGTTGTGACTAGGTGTTTGTATGAAGAAAACAAAGTTATTCGACAAACCTGAAATCAAGAACGGACAAGTAAATCTATTATAGATGAATCATCCGAGCCCAAGGAATTCATGTTATGTCCTTAACATAAATTTATCCCTCTATCGGTACCAAAGGTTCTTGGATAATTACCTCCCAAGATAGAATGGAACGCCTTTCATATGAAATGGTACTTCTTTAAAGGAAACTTTCGAACTTAATTTCATAGTATAATCGCACAATGAAGTATGAGAGAGTGTTTGATGTATGTATGTGTAAGTGTTAAGTATGAGAGAGTGTTTGATGTATATATGTGTAAGTGTTCATTTGAAAAAAAAATGAGGAATAAATAGTCATGATTCTAATAAGCAATGAAAACTCATGATGAATCAAAAGTTGTGTTCGGTCATGACGAACTGAAAGGTTGTATCGGTTGTGATGAACCGAAAAGTTACGTTCGGTAGCGACAAACTGAAAGGTTGCATCGGTCATAGATGGTCGAACCGAAAAGACTGATGAGCAATCATGAACAACATATTTGTTCGAAAAACATTTAAAAATGAAAACATGTCCGTTCGAACACTAATTCATCGTGCTTGTTTGGTGAAATTAAACTGATGAGAACTGATGGGCTGTGTTCCAAAAATAAATAATTAATTAATTAAACCAAAACCCAGGCCCAGCTAGATTTGATCTGAGCCAACCCGAGCCAGCCGATGGGCGGATGGCGGTGGCAACGCATGCGCATGTTAACTGACCGAGATTTATGTAGGTCCTCTCTCCCTTATAAAAGTGGGGTGCCCTCTGGAGCTCAAACCCATTTTGAGAGGCTCCACCAAATAAAATCATCTTCCATCCATCTTCTATCTATTATGGGACTGCCTTCATCCACACTTCTCATATACTTTTTGTGGGATTTGGGACACCAAAATCCCAACAATCCGCACATGAATGAGAATTTCAGTTATCATGACTTTTCGTATATGCATGAGATGCAATGTGCGATTTTTCCATGAGAGAACGCCGTATTGGAATAAGTAGTCTGAGACTCTAAACTTTCCTTAGTGAGACCTATCAGACTTACTTAGTCAATTAGTAGACTTGATGTTTTTGAACTGTCAACCTTTAGTGTAAGTCAAGACAATAGGAATTACACAACTATCTCTCAAACAAAATTGGTTCTCATTGTTGTGTTCGTTTTGACCATGAACACTGCCTGGTTTCATGGATGATTTTAAGAATTCAGCCTTTCAAATTCTTCACAGAGGTGGCCCTCACTTCAAACTCACATATGTGATTGTTTGAATGTGTTGTATATCATATATCTAAATCAGAATCATTTAAAGCCTATGCTTAACCTCCACATATCAATAGTGTCTTCATACGAAAATGAGTAAGAGTTGACAGTACTCTACACAGCATGTATAACTTGGCTGTCTCTTTGAACTTAGATCTTGGGATCTCCAGTCAATTAGATAAGGTTTCCACTATGAGAACTTATTTTATAAGCCTTAAACCTATTCTCCTTGATTTTTTTCACAACCACCTCTCTAGTTAGGCTTTTTGTTAATGGATCCGCAACACTATCTTTTGTCTTCACAAAGTCAATTGTGATAATTCCACTAGAAAGTAGTTATCTTACCATATCATGTCTCCGACGTATATGTGAAGACTTCCCATTGTACATGACATTCATTGCGCTTCTTATTGCCGCTTGAATGTCATAATGAATACATGCAACTGGTACTGATTGAGGCTAATTAGGAATGTCTTCTAAGAAATTTTGAAGTCACTCTACTTTTTCACCGGCCTTATCCAAAGCAATTAATTCTGCTTCCATAATAGACCTTGCAATATAAATTTGTTTGGATGATTTCCAAGACACTGCTCCCCTACCAAGTAAGAAACATACCCACTTGTGGATTTTGTATCTCTTGTGTAGGTTATCCAATTTATATCACGATATCCTTCAAGTATCGCTAAATACTCTGTGTAATGCAAAATATATTTTGAGTATGCGTCAAATAGCCCAATACACATTTTATAACTTTCAAATGGTTTTCATTTGGACTAATTGTGAATCGACTTAGCTTGCTCATAGCACAAGCTATGTCCAACTTAGTACAGTTCATGACATATATTAAAGTGTCTAGTATACTAGCATATTCATTTTGAGCCTTACTTTCACAAATATTCTTTGAAAGATGTAAATTAATATCTATCGGGACCTTTACTAGTACGATGTCTAAATTCTTGCACATTTCAAGAATCTTCTTAATGTAATAAAACTGAGATAAAGCTAATCCTTTAGGTGTCTTATGGATTTTAATCCCTAAAATAACATTTGCAACCTATATATCTTTCATATCAAATTTGCTTGTGAGCATGCATTTGGTCGTCTTGATAACTCCACTATCCTGGCTTATTATGAGCATGTCGTCTACATACAAGCATAAAATGAAAAAACCATTATGATTGTTATTAACATATACATATTTATCACACTCATTAATCTTAAAATCATTCGATAACATTACTTGGTCGAATTTAGCATGTCATTGTTTCGGTGCTTGTTTCGAGCTATAGAGTGACTTGATAAGTTAACATACTTTCTTCTCTTGTCCTAGAACAATGCACCATTCAAGTTATTCTAAATATATTTTTCTCCAGATCTTCGTTTAAGAAAGCCGTTTTCACATCCATTTGATAGATTTCAAGCTTATACACTGTTGATATGGCTACTAGCATCCTTATACATCTAATTCTAGTAACAAGTGAATAAGTGTCAAAATAATTAAGATATTCTCGTTGCTTGTATCCTTTCGCAAAAGCCTAGCCTTACATTCATCAATAGTACCATCCGCTTTATTTTCTTCTTGAAAATTCACTTACATTGTAGTGGTTTATTACTAGGAAGAAGGTCAACCAATTCCCAAGTATAATTTGACAAGATAGATTCAATTTCACTATCGATAGTTTCTTTCTAGAACGGGCTTCTAGGGATGTTACAACCTCTTTAAAGATTTGAGGCTCATTCTCTAACAAATATGTTAGAAAATTACGTCCAAAGAATTAGAAATTCTTTATCTTTTATATGCAATATCTGGAGACCTCTTATCATTATTAATTGGCTAACACAACCATATTATACACAAATATATACTCAAACAATGAAGTGTCCCTTGACTCAATGATCATATTTACATGTATATTGGAGATCTCAGACTTATAAACAAGAAATCAATATGCATTAATATTAAGAGCATATCCCATAAAGAAACAATCAACAGTTCTCAATCGTATTTTAGCCTTTTTAGGCTTAAGAACTGCAATCTTGGTCAAGCACCCCACACTTTGAGATATTTTAAATTAGGCATTCTACATTTTCACTTCTTATAAGGAGTTTGTTGTGTCCTTTTATAGGGTACTCTATTTAAAATAAAATTTACCGTCAAAACAACTTTTCACCACAAATTATGCGATAAATCAAAACTATTCAACAATGCATTCATTGTCTCCTTTAACAAACGATTTTTCCTTTTAACAACTCCATTAGATTGTGGCACATAGAGAGGAGTAATTTGGTGAATTATAACAAATTCAAAATAATTTTTTTCAAAAGAAAATTCATATTCACCTTCTCTATCACTTCTTATCATTTTAATTTTCTTATTTAACTAAGTTTCACTTCAGACTTATAAGTTCTAAAAGCATTTATAGCATCATCTTTGTTACTAAGTAAATAAATAAACATAACAATACCTCGAGTAGTCATCTATAAAAGTCATAAAATATTTCTTACCACCCATTGACTGTAATTGCTTTCATATCAAATATGCCTGTGTATATTAATTTTAAAGGTTTTGTGATCTATTATTAATAGAATGAAAAAGAGGCTTAGAAAAACTTAGATTGAATACACACTTGACATTTTTCACTTGGACATTAAATTTTAGCAGTAACCCTATTTCTTTTCTTTATTGACTTATAATTAACATGTCATTCTAGCATGCTATATATTATGAGACTTACTACATAAGCATAATCAACTTTACTCATAGCAACATTGGTACAACAATCATTACATTTAACAGACTATCACTAAGATAACTTTTTCCTACATACATCTCACTCTTGGAGAATACAAACTTATTAGATACAAACACCACTTAAAATCATTTTTTAAGAAGAGATCCGGACACTAAGTTCTTGTGTATGTCTAACACATGTAACACATTGTTTAGTGTCATTATTTTTTTTAGATGCCATCTTTAGAGCAATATTTCCAACACCTTCAACTTTAGAGGTCGAAATTACTTATGTAGAGTTTCATCATCACGTCCCATAGGCACGTAGGATGAAAACATCGATCTATTGGCGTAAATATGACGTGTTGTTCCAATATCAATCCACTATTCTTTGGAGTTTCCCACCACATTATACTCAGATATCATAGTAGTAAGATTGATATCATTGACACCACTAAAATTTGTTCACCACATTAGCATGAGTCTTCTTGCTTTTCTTGGCTCTATAGTCTTTAGTACGATGTTTAGACTTTCAACAGTTATAGCATTTGCCAATGAATTTCTTTATGCCATGGTGGATCCCTCTCATACTTTTTTCCTTTTCTTGTTGGGTTTCGATCTTTCTTCAACAACGTTGGCCCTTAAGACCTTCAGATTGCTGCGAATTTTCCTCTCAGAAGTTTATTGCCTTTTATCCTCAATCAAACAATTAAGTCCTAAGTGATAACTCTTTTATTTTTTTGTAATAAAGAGATTCGCCGCGGGGAACACGTAAGTTTCTAAATGTGTATGTCTAAAAAAAAAAATAAGGAACACAAAAGTGTAACAAATGAATGACGCCCACATTGTTACGTGTCATTTTTTTTTAGATGGCACTTTAGAGCAATATTTTCCAACACTTCAACTTTAGAGGTCGATGAATTACTTATGTAGAGTTTTTCATCACGTTCCCATAAGGCACACGTAGAATGAAAACATCGTGATCTATTGGCGTAAATATTACGTGTTGTTCCAAATCAATCCACTATTCTTTTGATTTTCCCACACATTATACTCCTCAGATTCATAGTAGTAAGATTGATTATCATTGACACCCACTAAAAATTTGTTCCACTCACATTTAGCATATGTTCTTCTTTTCGGGCTTTCTTGCTTTTCTTTGGCTCTATAGTCTTTAGTACGATGTTAGACTTTCAACAGTTTAAAAAAAGAATTTGCCAATGAATTTCTTTATGCACATTGGTGGTTGGATCCCTCAAATCTCCATACTTTTTTTTAAATTTTTTTTTTTTTTTTTTTTTTTTTTTTTTTTCCTTTTTCCTTGTTGTGTGGTTTTTCGATCTTTTTTTCTTCAACAACGTTGGCCCTAGACTTCAGATGTGCTGTGGCGAATTTTCCTCTCAGAACAAGTTTTAAATTTTATTATTGCCTTCTTCCTATCCTCAATAAACAATTAAGGTCCTTAAGTGATAACTCCTTTTCATTTGTGTTTAAGCTAATTCTTGAAAATCTTTCAAGCCGGTGGTAACTTTCAATGAAAGCAAGCCACTTGAAATGATTCGCTAATCATCTACTTCCGCATGAATGTCATTCGGATCACTTAAAGAAAGTTCTTAATTTTGACTTAGGAAGACAATTTTGAGAGAGAGTTTAATAAATACCCCATCTTGAAGTACGGGGGCAAAAATGAAATAATTTTTTATTTTTTTTTTTTTTTTTTCGACAAAAATTGGCAGATTATGATTTCTTTTAAAAATTCGTCTTTTCGTTATTTCTTTAAAATAAAAAATTTAAAAAAATTTCCTTTATTAAAGAAGAAAAGCACAGCAATCTTCCTCTTTTGTATTTCTATCCCACAAAACTTTTTCGCC
>JAGVVM010023025.1:0-10141 GCA_019149425.1 Psidium friedrichsthalianum | reverse complement strand
GGATTTTAGTGCGGTTTTGTTTCTCATTCCCTTCATTATCCTTTTTTATTATGAGCGATTTTACCCTTTTTTTTTCCCTCTCTCGGTGCAGTTAGAAGTGCCACGTGGCATGAGGATCGAAATGTTCACGGACATGTTAAGCACTGTTGTGGATAAATGAGATTCATGTGTTAATATTTATAGTAGAAGTTAAGTTTATTTGCGTCTTCGTTTACGATCCTTTGGTCAAGATTAAGAGAGATTGTACTCTAGTCAAGAGCTGATTTTAAAACCATTGATTGATATTTGTATTTTACATTGTTTGTCTCTTCGTTTGAAGTTTGCACTATTTAGCACTCACTTTTAAGGAAAAATTATCAAAAAAAAAGTCCTAAATCTATTGCAATTGTACAAATTCATTCAAAAACTTTTTTTGTTGATTGAGTCTAAATCTTTTGCAACATGTCAATTCAATCCATTTGGTCGGCCGCGATGACGTGATAATTTAATAACATTTTAATGATTTTTGAATTATTTTTAATAACTTTTTTCCTATTTTTTTTTTTTTTTTTTTTGGGGGGGGGGGGGGGGGGGGGTTGTGGCAACAACCCTACCTGTCACTAGCCCCTTGGGCGAGGGCTCCTGGCCCGCAACCGTGGCAGCTGCAATGAGGGCTCGCAATCCTCACCCAATCGTGGTGAGCCTAGAGGCGTGACGGTTGCGAGCCCTCCCCCAGCCACAAGCGAGGGCTAGCGATCCTCAGTCGTAGCTATCACCTATAGGTGAAGGCTCCCGGCCCTCATCTAGGGGGTCGGGGATTCGCTGGCCCATGGTTGTGGCATACCGGCCTAAACCCTAAAAAAAAGTAAAAGAAGAAAATAGAAAAATTTATTAAAAAATTACTAGAAAATTTAAAATTACCACGTCAGTGCCGGTCAGTCAATGGATTGAATTGGTATAATTGTAAAAGGTTTTAGAACTTAATGGCAAAAAAAAAAGATTTGACTAAAATGGCACAATAGCAATAAATTTAGGATTTTGGTAATTTCCCCCACTTTTAATCATGTGGACTTTTAATGCATGAATGGAGGTTACCAATAGTCTCTATTTGCAACTTTGAAGAAGGACAATGCTCACGTAGTTCCAATTCCTAAAAACCTGGTTGGTTTGTTGAAGATCCAGCTAAAATTTAAATGAGTTTTTGTAAGCTTCGTAAGATTTATGACCAAGAAGACTAGTTGTACATGGCAAGTGTTTATAATGCTTGAAAATTAATAGATTGAATATCTACTAGGAATACATGTTCTTAATTATGATGCTCAATTAGTAGACAAATATGAATATCTACTAGATTGAGCACAATATATAAGGGCATATGTTTCCCAGTTTTATTTTTAGTTTCATTTTTTTAAAAATTTCAAGCATATATGCACTTCCCATGTAAAAGGTTTTCCTCTTGGCCATAAATCTGATGAGAGATTTTTCTTCCAATTATATAAGCATTGTAAACACTTGCCATGTAAAACGTTTTCTTCTTGGTCATAAATCTTAGAGAAATTTTCTTCGAATTGTACAGAGTGTCCCAATCTTAATGCTTGTAATTCGATGATTTGAACTTTGAAAATTTCAGTCATCAACGATTGGCATGCCTATGCAATTTATAATATGGCTCTTCGACATCACATCCAGACTTACTCAAAAGTTGAAAAAAAAAAAAGAAAAAGAACATACAGCGAAGGAAACTCAATCCACTAGTTTGCTTTCATTTGTTTGGTTGAGATTTCTACATATGGTAAAAGTTTGGCTTGCATCACAACATAATCCAAACAAGGCCAAATTGAATGCCCTAGTCATCAAATGGATATCGTTCTGTTGAATGGATAGTGAAGAAATTTTCATATAATAGTATTGTTTCAACATTAGTCATGTCACATAGAACTGACGGCGTCCATGTCAACAATTTTCAACCAAAATTAATCGAATTAGCTCAATTGGAAAAACATGAAAAGTTTGGGACTCAATTGGCAGAATTGAAAGGTTTATGATTGAATTGACAAAAGTGCCAATACGTTTTGGACTTTTTGAAAAGTTTTCCCTTGTTGCTTTGGCCCTTTTTAATTAATCTAGTTTACAATGCGTTTTCAGAAGTAACAATTATATATCCAAGTGAACCGGAAAATGGAGCTCAAATCATTTTATTGACTATATGCATCTTTATGAATAGTATTTTGAATGTATAATTTTAAGTAGTTGGCAATATTTTGTGCTATCTCATTGTTTCAATTTTGCCATCATCCCCCACACAATTCACATGTCATTTTGTTGAAAGACAAATCTTCTGGAAATCTTCTCTCAAGGAAGCCTTACTAACAAGTCTGTGCCCTTTGGCTTTTGATGCACGTGGGATAGAGCGAAATGAGTGATGCCCACCCATAGCACTACCCAAGACAAGAGTAACAACTATAAGTCGGTGCCTTCTCCAACCAATGTCCTAGCCGTTGAACTTGAAACCTTCCCTTTCTATAAAGTTCAAAATCTAACCTCTTAATATATATATATATAAACATCCAAATAAACCCCCCAAAACCAAAAAGAAAATGTCATGAGGTTGAGAAGTTCTTGTTCATTCCTGGACTCCTCTTAGGAGTATCCCCAACTTCCCTCGGCCTCGTGTTCCTCATAGTCCATGTCGCTCGTCTCCTCTTTCGTGGGCATCTATTCCCAGTTTCAGCCGCTTCTGCTTCAAGACCCACGTCTCGATCCTCCTCGCTTCGCTGTTCGGCTAGGTGCTCAGCGTCCTGGCACTGTTCACCAAGAAACGTCATGCCTTTTGCTGCTGAGATTGACAAAAGGCCCGAAAGAGGCTAAAGTCCTGGCGAGGCTGGATTGCGTGATTTTGATGGCTATTGTTGCTGATCGAGTTGGGGGTGTTTGTGCCGACGTGCACGGTCTCTGGGTGATTGAGTACGAAGGGTTGCATGCAGAGAGGGACATGGTGGAGAAAAAACGAAGCATGAGGACCACGAAAGTAAGGAGGAATCGATGGCTAACGTGTCGCGGAGGTGAAAGCAAAGAGTTAGATGAGAGGATGCGATACAAGTATTGGCAAGGGCAGAAGACTGATTTCTGTTGAGGAAAGCACAGAGTCCCGGGTGAGAGGGTGGGGTCCGGAAACCACCCCAGAGAGGTTGCGAGGCAGCACTGTCGCGACCCAAAAAATTAGAGGCTAACGGATTATCAGATTAATTGACTAACTTAATTCAGACCCTCTCAAGTCCTACTGAATCGCAACTTAGGTTCAATTCATGAAAAATTAATTCAATTTGGAGCTATCACTAATCGTTCTTGGTAGGTCGATCAGGAATCTATATAAATTAACAGGAGAATTAATTTATTTCCACGAACTAGAGAAAATTAGTCCAGAGACTTGATCATACTAATTTGAAAAAATTAATGTCCTTTCGATACCAAATTTCATGAAAAATTCACTTATTGATGATTATGAATTGAATGATTTTTCCTTTGAAAAATGACATAAATGACCATGTGATATGCAAAAATGATTTTTTTTTGTATTTTCGGATTAAATGATAACTATTATGAAAACATGCCTTAAAGTCAGTTATCGTCCAATTTAATTTAAGAAAATGATTTCTTGAAGTCTTAACTTATATTAGACGATATTTATGAGATAAAATGGGACTTTTGGCATGATTAACCATGAAAAAAAATGAGAGTTATTTTTTGGGTATTTAATGAAACAAAAATGAAATGCAAAGATTGAACAAAAATAAATAAAAATTCCATAGTATACCTTTTAATTCCAATTTTTTTCTCGATAAATTCACTAATTCCCAAAGATCTGGGCTAGAGAAGAATTTTATCCGCTACGTCCTTGAAAATTCGAGCCAGTATGTGGATAATTATACATAATAACATCATCCCTTGTTACCAAAGGACGGAACACAAAATTCTATACTAATTGTCATCCCATTCCACAAGATCTTGGCTAAGGCATGCAATTTATTTTCCAAAGAGGATGAGCATATATTATGGGCATGTTTGTTTATAAATGCGCAAACTTTATAACAAAAATAAAATAAACAAACATGACCAGACGAGAAGCAAAGTGGACAAGCTTAATTTGAATTTTCCAAAATCCTTGAGAGGGGTGGCCAAAAATATGAAAGTGCGGTCTGCCTTTCCTCATCCAAAATTCAATTTAAGTTCGAGAAGATTATCTTTAAGGATTGGAAATTAATTCAGATAATTCTAAAAAATTTGGACAGTTTATCTAGTTCAATCAAATCTTCTCCTCAAAGCAAGTGAACTCAGAAAATTCTCAAGAGATAAGATAAGATAACCATCAGATAAACATCTCAACCAATTCACAAGATAAGCATTCAAAGCAAAAGATTATCTGCAACAAGTCCGATATTATCCAATTCAAATATTCTCAAAGATTAGATAAAGTTCAGTTTGATAAATCTCATCCACAACGTAGAAAAATCATCAGAAAATCATTGAATAATATCAATCAACCAACTAAGAATGGAATGCAAACCAAAGATTATCCACAACAATTGGACATTATCCAATTCAAATATTTCCAAAGATTAGATAAAGTCCGATTAGCACGATCCTCATCCACAATGAGGAGATGTCATCAAAATAACCACAAGATAAAGTCATTCAACCAATCAACGTGCAAAAGATAATGATCAAGGAATCATCCACAAGTGCAATTTCGCCAAGAGAGAGATAGAATGCCAAAGATTCCATTTTTATTAGCAAAAAAATCATCCTTTTCAACCAATTCAATTTGATCTTAAAATCGGTGAACATGATTTGGGAAAAAAGATGTTTTCCAATCAAACTAATCAATTTTCAAAACTATGCATGGAATTCAACAAACTTGAATTGATCTTAAAGAAATCTGAATTCTACACCGCAAAAAGGCTCAATTTTCGGTTTTAAAATGCTTTGATAAAAAAAAATTGAAATTTTCAACTTTAATTGCAAATCAATGTGTTCAAAGAGGGCTAAGAACAACAATGCGAGTTACCAAACAAACAAGCACGATTTAGCAATCAACAATCAAGAAATTTCATACCTTTATCGAGCAAATTCCAGCACGTGCGCAAGCTGGAATTTTTGTCCGAAATTGCACCTTTCGAGCTCGATTTGCTACCAAAAAATCTGCAAAATCCGGGACTAAAATAGTTAGTCAAAACTGTGCTGTTTTAGATCCCAAACAACGGCAAAGCAGCTTTGAACAGTGGAGAAACAGTCCCAAACATTAGCAGAAAAACTGGACAGTGACGAAAACGAGCCCAATCAATGATGGAAGTTGACACGGAGAGCGGCTGGTCCTTAAACAGTAGCAAAAATAGTACAAATAGCGGCTGATTTGGTCTTCGAATAACGCCGTACAACTAGGACGTTGGGCTGAATAGGGGCGCAACAACAAGTGCTTGGCATGCGACGGCTTTGCTACGGCGGCAGTCAGTTTCGAGCAAGACTGGATCTGTGCCTGTGGTACTCGTCTATGGCTCTGCAGGAGTCGTCATCAGTGGAAGTCTATGCTTAGATCGCACACAAGAGCTCACTGTTTTGGGTCTCGTGGGAGAGAATTTCGCTAGAATTGCCTCTTTGTGTTTGTCTTCATGCGCATCTTGTGGAGCCTCAGGGGAGAATTACTTGTCAAAGTCTTTCCTTTTCTTTCTCTTTTTCCAAGCCAAAATTTTGCACGCGCACACTGAATGAAAACCACCCGAAAACAGTCCCTTTTGAGCTGATTCGTCAACAACTCGAGGTCTTGATGAGACACACCTTGTAGCAGCCACTTTGTGTACTAAATTACCGAAAATTTGGCACTAAACGGCAAGGAATTGTGCAAAAATGGCAATCTAATAACCCTGAACAGCCCACAAAAATCTTCACAGAATGGTTAATAAAAATGGACTGGATGACCACTGTTTTGGCGCCAAACAGCAGCACAAAAGGCACAGATCAGTAATAAATCAGGCCTCCCCAAATTAGCAAGAAATCGCGTCTAAACAGCGGCTCGAACTTGCGCCGAACAGCAGGTATTTTCGAGGATAAAACAACTGACAAAAACGTCCTTCGAACCACCCTGAAACAGGCTCAAACAGCAAATAAACTTCCCTAAAAAAATTGCAGTAAAATTTAGCACTAAACAGTGAGCGAATTGAGCTTAATAACCAAGGAGCAGAAGCTGAACAGCAGCTAATCAGCATGGCACAGCAATGGCGTCGAGACGGCGACGACAACATTGGGCAGCGAGGGCACCGATGGGACTTGGCAAGACAAAATCGCAGCAAACTCAGGGTTCATCGCGGCTCGGTGATGAACGGCAACAGCTCTCGTCAATAACTGGATTTAACCTAAGAACACTTTGAAAAAAAATCTGCAAGTAATTAGTTGAGCATATCTTAACTTCATAAACAAATCAGAAAAAGGAGTGAGGTTATAGAATTAGCCATGATTGTTGTGGACTCCTTTTGACCGTAATATCCACCGCTTGACTCTCACTTCAACATTTCCTTCTTCCTTTTCTTTTTGTCTCCAAGCTTCCTGTTTCCATACATGACCTGCAGGGAGAATAAGAAAAAAGTACCTTTTGTCTCTTGTGAATTTATAGCAATCTCTCTCCCTCTTCGTTTATTGGGGTTATGTCTTTGAATCGACCTGTGAGCATGAGCAACAAAACCGTGGCTGTGAGTAAGACTCAATAATCATGAAAATACACTAAGAAAGAAAGAAAGTCAGGGGTCAAGACACTCCCTTTCGATCGTGCTCGATGCGCCTCTTTTCCTCTCCTTTTGGGCCTCTTGTGCTTTCGAGTCTCTCTATCTTTGACTTTCGTGCAAAGTTCGACATGAAGGCGTTTTTTGCAAGGGAGGTCCACGAGCTAAATCTTTTCTTGTCCTTTCTCCTTTGGCCTTGTTCTGCAGAACCTTCACGAGAGACTAGAGACACCACTTTTTCCCTTGTTGACCTTGCGGCAGCCTTTTATGTAACTCCTAATGGCCATGTTTTTCCGTTCTGTATGGCCTCCCCTTGTTATGTGACCTAGAGGTGTTTATTTAGTTAAAACCTAGGTCAAACTCTGATGATGTGGGCTTAAGCTTTTGGCCTTTTTTCGATTAATAAACTTTAATAAAAGGCCCTTTCCATAATTAAGATTTAGTGGGATGAATTAAGCTCAACTCAGGCTCCAATTCCATCAAATTTTCGACACGTCTCTGTTAGTTTTAGCTAAATTTTGCAATATGCTCAACTGAGCTCGACTCCTCGCCGTCAATGCAAAATGCAATGCAAAGAAAAAATAAAAATGCGATGCATGAGGAGATATTTTTTGTGAGAATTAATTCTCATTTTTGTGCAGTATAAATGAGAAAAAGAAAAATCAAAATTTCGGTATCAACAAGCACCCTCAGCCGCCAGAGGGCTTTAATAGTTTAAGCCAAAATATTATTAGTAATTTGGATTTGAGCTCCTGGATAGCTATTTCTATATATACTCTTTTTGCTTGTAATTGAGTGATGTAACACAGAGGTGCAATGTGCTGATTATGGTGGAATTTCTGCTGGATCTAGCCCTAATTTACGGATAAATCAGAATAAACCCTATATTGCTTTTTGATCGCATTCTCTGCTTCGACACCATCACTGCCGCCCCTGATTTTAGGGAGCACCTCTCGCGAATGCTGAAGATAAGAGCCCACCGTCTTCTCGACGTAACTTTCATCAAAAGATAGCCAGTTCCATGAATCCAGTCAGGGACCGGTCCTTTGTGGGTGGTTTCTAGTTCCAAGGTGGATCTTTGACACATTGGGTTCATCTTGATACAACAAAGCAAAGAAGAAATTGCTCATTTTTTGGGGGGGAAAATATCAATCAATACATTGAGACAAGGTGTGCCTCGACAACATAATTAAACTTTAGCATAAGTATGGCTAATGCCACACTTCAAAAGACTTAAAACGTGAATAGATACCATCACATTCACATTTTACATACAGTAACAAGCGCAATTAAAAATTACATCACAAATATCCTTGTCCAACAATAGCAAAGATCATTTCAAAAGCTTCAGGGGACGGTCGAGGTGAGGCCAACAGGTGGATTGGACCATTTCAACATACAAGGGAAGCTGTAGGATTGCAAGCAATACGACAGGAAAGGCAGCTAGAAAAGTATTGGGATGTAAATCCACTTCAATCTTTCGCCCAATACGATTACAAGCAGAGCCGAATGCCACTAGCATAAAGGCCAAAGAGAGGAAAAGAAAAGTGAGGCCCAATATCAATTTTCTTGGTAGTGATTGAAGGAAATCTTCCATTGCATAGCGTGAAGTTAAGATAGCTAAGAACATCAAGGTGGCGGTGACGGAGGAAAAGAGAGCGAGAGCATCTGCAATCGCGAACACCATGAATGAGCTCTTCTTTAAAAAAGATTGGGATCCCTGTACTGCCGTCATTGCCTCCTGGTACTGCAAAAGCCATAGCGAAAACCATCGTAATGATGAGAGTTGCAACGAGGCTAAAAGATGAGGATGTATCCTGCATCCATTTTCTCGCATCTTTAAGCAAAGTTCCACGTTGTTTTTCAAAATCTTTCCGGTGTCCTTGGGGCCCACTTTGTGAAGAAGGATCGCTCTTTCTTTCTCTTCCTTCAGAAAAATAAACGACGCCTATAAATGTTAGGGGTGTCAATGGGCCGGGTCGGGCCGGGTCTCATGAAGGCCCGACCCGGCCCGAAAATTAACAGTACCGAGCTTGGCCCGGCCCGACCCGGCCCGATGCCCGAATTTCATTTGCCCCATGTTTTCGGCCGGGTCGGGCCGGCCCGTTTTCATGAATTATTCACTACGACTCCATGAACACTAAGTTATCATGAATTATTGGCGGAGAAGATTGGGAAACGCATGGCTAATGTATTGGTGACTTTAACGAAATTCTGTGTACTGAACATTATAAGACTAAATGCTTTTCGTGACTTTCTGAATGATCGTGCGACGATTGACATTGAAAGTAAGGGGGATGCATAATGCATATACATATGGGCCAACAATGAAAAGGCCATAAGCTTTTCCAAAAAACAAAGACAGGAAAAGAAAATGTCAACCAGACAGAAATTGGTAATGAGAATTGTATCAAACTTCACAAACTCTTTGTCCAAAGCACAAGAACCCTGATGATCATATATGCACACAAGCCTCTCAAACCACCTCCAGAAAGTTAATGAGCAAACACAAAGAAAAGCCAAAAGAAGACTCATTCACCAAAACTTCAACAATACTTTTTACACTTGAAAATATAGGCAGAATAACAAAAAATCTATTGAGAGAGGCCACAAGTCACATCCTTTCAAGAGCATATTTTTCTCCCATTTCAGTCTCTGCCGGGAAGTTAAGAGATCATCAATGTGTTCCTTTGTGCGACTGTTGAGGGAATTGGGACCTGTGGCTTGCGATTGGATACATTCCTCGAGAACATTGACGATTGAATCTCCAAGCTTTTTGTGATCACCAAGAGAAGTAATTTCTGAAAGATCTACTAGTGCAGGTACTGCTTTGTCAACCACCTACACAACAGATCAGAAGAATTTAAACAGGTATTCTTAAATAAAATATGTCTGGCATACTGCATTCCGGTAAGTTTGTACAGGACAAGAAGCAGAGTCTGATCAAGTTAACGTATAAATCTGCCACTAAACTTAAAAATCATGCATGTCGGAAAGCTTTGAATTAGATGTCAGTCTACAATATAACATCAGAACATGCTGAGAGCAAACAACTAGACAATTGATTATGAATTAGATGGTAACACATCCAAAGAAAATCTAAAGGACACTTGGACATTGACAAAACAAGGGGAAAAAAAGCATACGTTGTCCAAAAATAAATGAGAGATCCCAAAATACGTTTCCTTTGTACATGTTTCTAAGCCTACCAGCCTCCTCATACATGGGAATATGTCAATCATCAAGAGACATCGATGTCAAGTTTGGTTCGATAGCCGTAGTTGGTAACTCTGCATTAAATTTATGATGAACATGAGAACTAAGGTATCCATTGAAATATAGAAAGATATAACTATTCTACAACTAAATGTTTTTACCTGACTCAAACTTTT
>JAGVVM010023024.1:0-12572 GCA_019149425.1 Psidium friedrichsthalianum | reverse complement strand
CAGAGACGTAGGTCTGTTTGGTTTAGCATTTGGCCAAGGACTTTGAAAAAATGCAAATACCTTGAGTTAAAAGGATTTAGTGAAATGTAAATATTGTTTGGTAAATGTAATTAACAGTGCATTTGAATGCAACTTTGACATAATATTGTTTGGTAAAAAAAAAAACCTTTGTAATGATTTGATTTTTTTAATTATATTTTATTATTTCGAATAATTTTTTCAAAAAAAATATTTTTTATTTTTTAATTATATTATTTATATTATATTATATTATATTATATTATATTTAAATTTTAAATTTCTATATTTTTAATTATTTTGATTTTTCAATTTTTTTATTTTTATTTATTTTTTTAATTATTTTGATTTTTTAATTTACTTTAAAAATTATTTTTTATTTTTCATTATTTTATTTTTAAAATACTTTCTTTAATTATTATTTTTTTTTTTAAAATTATTTAATTAATTATTTTTTATTTTTAAATTAATTTCTTTAATTATTTTATTTTTTTAATTATTTCGATTTTTAATTTTATTTTTTAGAAAAATTTATTTTTTATTTTTCGTTATTTTATTTTTAAATTATTTCTTTAATTATTTTTTATTTTAAATTACTTTCTTTATTATTTTTTTATTTTTAATTATTTTTAATTAATTATTTTTTTATTTTTCATTGTTTCGATTTTTAAAATTTTTAATTTTATATTTTCGAAAATCTATTTTTAATTTTTAATTAATTTATTTTTAAATTACTTTCTTAAAATAAAAAATAAAATAAAAATAAAAAATTTTAGTTGCATTTGGAAATGTAACTTTGCAAAGTACTTCTTGAGGTACTGCCTAAAGGCTTTTGAGGAGTATTGGGGATGAAATTGTATTTGCCCAAAGTTTTTAAAAATTGAACCAAATGCTATTTGTATCTGGCCAAACCCTTTTAGAGATCCAAATCAAACCGGGCCGTACACAGCACGAGGGACACAAAGTCTGCAGCAGCTGCACGTTGCTCGTTCCGGTGCTGCCACCAAGGAAGCGTTGTCCGAGCGATCGTCATGACTAGGAACAGGACGGTGGTGGACTGCTCGGCTCTTAATTTGTGGATTGCTCAATTTTTCTTGCGGATTGTCCCCTGGAGCTTTGACTTTTCTCCCCCTCCAGTCTCTCCCTCTTCTTGTGTGCAGAGCCCCCTCACTATCTTCTTCTTCTTCTTCTTCTTCTTCTTCTTCTCTTCTTCAATTCTCCGTCCATGGCCCCTTCCGAGAGCACCGTGAAGGGCCTTTCTCGTAGGTTTGAGAGTTTGAGCTGTTGAGAATATCTCGCGTAAAGGTCTTCAATTCCCACGAATTCGGCCGGATTTAATCCAACTAATTTAGTTAGAAATTATGCTCTCGAGCTCGTCTGCCGTCGATCTAATTTGAATGCAAGTACAGGCTTGACTACTTAGTGCAAATGCTCTTATGTAATAAAAACTTAAATACGTATGTATGTATGATCCGAAAAAGGTCACTAAATAGGACGTCGAAATTTAGGTGTCAACGGTTTTAAATATAATTTAACTGAAAATTAGGTTAAAATTATGTTTGTTGGCTAGAATATTTGGTTAGACGGTGAGATCAGACTTTTATTTGAAATTGGATAGCCACTTTAGGCACTTGTTTAAGATAAAAAAAGCACTTCGAATCCTTATTTAAAACAGTGACCACTTTGTGTCTTTATTTGAGAAAGTTATAGTATTGAGATCTTTATTTGAAAAAAATTTCCGTACTATTTTTCGGGAATTTTACCTCACATGAAATGAGAAGTAATTCGCGGTCACCTGTATCTCAACCGAATCAGAAATCCACGTGGAATTTCCACCCACTGTTGTTACATCTAATTTCTTTTCCAAGCTTTTCCGGGCTGCCAATTTTCTGCCATCTAGTACCCAAAGAGTTGACTTGGCTGAAGCCCAGAGTCAAAGTCTCCGTCTCCCCGTCCCAAATTCCCCGATGAACCCGCCACCTCTCATCCTTGTTCTCGCATCCGATCAAGAAAATTCAAGAACTGAACATGGACGCCAGCCGCATCATGGCGAAGGACAGGCTCGGGTTCTTCGGGATTCTCGGGGAAGCGCTGAGAATTTCCGCCACCAGCCCCAGGTTCTTGATCCTCGCCTTCCTCGCAGCCCTCCCGCTGTTCTGCTCCCTGCTGTTGAACGAGTTTCTCCTCCAGCAGACGTTGCTCAACACTGCCCACTTCGCGTTTGATGGAATGTCTGACTGTAGCACTCGTGATGGTTTCACTTGGTGCATCCCAGTGGAGCCCGTAGGCGTCCTCAAGAAATGGGTAGGAGAGGCCTCTCAAGGGCTGGTCGTGATGGGTGCCCTGTTCTTGGTCATTGTCAGCCCACTAGACTTCCTCAACACCATAGTGTTGGTTCACAATGCATCTGCGATTTATGGAGGAGAGAATCTGCCGAATTTGAGGGGATTTTTCCTTCGACCCTTGAAACAGATTGGCTTCAGGGGGCCTCTCGTCACTTTCATGTTAGCGCTTGTACTCTGTTGCTTCACTTTGGCTGGACTTGTTTCCTTGGCATCTAGTATCTATGCGTTGTCTTCATCTTTCCTGGTAGCTGGTTTCCCCGTGTGCTGTTTGGCGTATTCTTCGCGGCCTTATTTGTGAAGTATATGGAGTGGAGTTCTACATGGAACACGGGGATCGTGATCTCAATATTGGAAGAGAAGCATGGTGACATTGCACTGGGAGTGGCTGCATATATTAGCAGAGGGAGCAGAAGAAAGGGACTTGCCCTTATGCTCACGTTCTTCATTTGGAGGCTTGCCCTGAGATTGTCTTGCCTCTATTTCGCGTGGCAGAGTAAAAAAAGTGGATTTGTTGCGTTGATTGTGCAAGTCTACCTAGTGTGTTTGGGGAATGTGGTGAAGTGGTCGGTGTTCATGGTGTATTACTGTGACTGCAAGAGACGGTTTCTGGAGAAAAAGATTGATGTTGAAGAAGGCAAAGCTGCTCTGGTCGTGAAAAGCTAGAGACAGCGTCATCGGCTTGTAACTTTCTGTATGCATTGTGTTCGGTATGTAGTGTAGCGTCTGTACTATCTATCCTGTATCGGTTTGAATAAGGCACAATGCGTCCGTTTCGATATAAGCATGACGCTGTAGAACCAGATCTAGCCCTCCGGGGATGGATTGACCTGACTCTACCCCTTGGTTTAATTGAAGACAAGGATATCTATGACTATCCACAAATGTGCAAAGTGTTACCTCGTTCATGGCGATACGATGGTAATGGCCGGCAACACACTGTACCTTAGAGTGTGCATTAGCATGCACCAGCAAAGACTATTGATAAGCGAGGATTAATGTGCACTCGTTGGAAGTAGTCCCCGTCGTGCAATTATAAACCAGAGTGTGAGCCTGTAACGTTCAGAAAATTTCTCAAGAAGTCAAGCCACAATATTTGACTTTGACCGAGGCCCCACCTCAATTATTTCTCTCTCTCTCTCTCTCTCTCTCTTTTCTTCTTTTCCTGCTGTCGTGCGCTACTTTCCCATGTGCTGGCCCCTCCCCATCATTTCTTTTATCATCTTTCTTGTCTTCTTGTCCTTCTTTTCTTCTTCTCTAGCCGAGCCCTGGCTGCTGCGACGTCTTCTTCTCCTTTCTTCTCCTTCGCTCGGCCGCGAGTCCTTCGGTCGCTGCTAGGTTCTCTGCTCCAGCTCAGTTCGTCGTCCAGCCGTTGCTTCCCTCTCCCTCCGTCGCGCCACCACCTCAGTCTCGCCGTCCCGTCGCTTGCCAGCCTTGACTCGCGCCACCCCGAGCTCAGCCCCGTCGTCCGCTCTCTCTCTCCGTTCAGAGCTCAGCCGCCCCGACGCCGTCCCTCCGCCGCTCGAGCTCACCACTGTCACCAACCTCTAGATCCGTCGCCCTCGAGCTCCGCTTCACTCTCGCGCGAGCTCGCCGCCGCCCGAAACCCGCGAACCCGAGCCGCGAGACCCCCCCCTCGAGCTCTCCTCCCTGTTCCGCCCCCATCAAGCTCGGTTTTTGCTGTCTTCGTGTTGTCCACCGACTAGCCAAGGCTTGTCGTTGCCGTCGCTCGCCGGAAAAATCGCCATCAGTTTCGTCGTCGCCGCCGTTCGCCGGAGCCTCGCCGGAATAGTGCCCGTGAACAGTACCCGGCGTGAACAGTACCCGGCGTGAACAGTACCTCGTGAACAGTACCTCGTGAACAGTACCTCGTGAACAGTGTCGCCGTGAATAGTAACCAGCCGTCGCCGTCGTCGCCGGATCGCTAGAAATCGGTGAGTTAGCCCCTAACTCCTGGTTAGGTCGTTAATTACGTTTGGGGCTAGGTAATTAATTTAATTAGGTAATTAGATAGATTAATTGTGATCTGCGTAGTTAGAAATTGGGTTAGGTTAAATGATCACAATTAATTAAGTTAGACTGAGCAGTGAAGTAATATGTGGCTAATTGGTAGCTATACTGAATGATTGATTGATTGACTGCAATTGTTTAAGCGCGAGCGAGCGATTAGTTAGAGCCGAGTGAACGATGAACTGTTAGTTAAGTGGACTGCATGTACTGGATTCCATGTTTAATAGTGTTGGTGAACAACTGTTGGTTTAAATTATCGATTGCGCCTGCTGAGCATGAAAAATGGCTTTAAGCCGGGTTTTGAGCATGACCACGAGTGTGATTGCATTGGGCTAAAATGCGAAGATAAAACTGGCTTGATTGCGTGGCGTGCTTGTATGGTCATATGATGGTTTCCGTCATCCCGAGGGTACTTGGGGACGAAGCCGACGCCCGAGGGTACTTGGGGTCGAGCCTTGTATGCTCGTGCCGAGGGTACTTGGAACCACACGGCATATGAGATGCCGGTCGCGGTAAGGTACGGACCGACGCTCCCTACAGGAATGCCTGATTATTAGTCCATGCCGAGGGTACTTGGAACCACATGGCTTATTGGTTGCCGTCGCCGAAGGAAAGGGACGAAGCCCGGTTCTGCCGGAAGAGCATGGTTTTGCTGAGACCGGGTTCGGTCGTTAATAATCGGAACACGTGTGGTGCATTGCGCATGCAAGTTGTGATTGGTGTTCTGATTATGTGCCTCGATTTGCGTGCCTATTGAATAGTGCTGAATATTGCATTGCATGTGATTCAAAGTATAATATGCTGCGTGTGATGGATATTATGTGATTGCAATATTCTGTTGCGTAGGATGCCTGAGCGAATCAGCGCCCTAGCCGGGCTTAGGCGCTGACTCACTGAGATTTATTTCTCATCCCGTTGTTGTTAACCATTTTTCAGGTCCAGAGAATTAAGGAAGTCGAGGGTGAGTTAGCCCCTCTTTTGAAGTAGATATGACATTAACCCTGCCTGACCCAGTTATCTTTTTGTCGGTCCTAGGAAGCCGCCTCGAAGAATGGGGTTGTGGATGCCTGTAGCTTCCGTAGGGTTAATTAATATCTGCTTAGTGAGAATATCTGTCTTTTGTAAAAACTGGTTTGTATTAAGTGATTTGATTCCCTACTATACTGTCCCTGTTGTTTATTATTTGTACGGGAGTTGTACGTTTCCGCATGCGTAGAAATACTGGTTTGGTCGATAGTGTGCCTGGGACGCTATCCTTTCGACCTAAGGCGTTTTGGTAGGGATGGTACGTGCCCGGGGATCGGGGCGTGACATCCCCGCCCAAGGTGGTATCAGAGCAAGGTCAGCCTGATCTACCTGGTCGTGGTCCGGAGTGATAAGGAGCGATGGGTTTTGGGATAGTTAGTAGGATTAAAATCTCGTGCATGTGATTGTTGTATCAGCTTTGAGTAGTAGTTTTGAGTTCTGGTTGTGGTCCCGAGTCCTGATGCGTTGCTTTGGGGTGAGCAGGGCCCCGTAAGGTACCTGCAGGATGAGCAACCGCATCCCGAGAGTCCCTAAGAGAAGGGCAGCTCGAGAGGATCCCAGGATGGGAGGGATCTTGCAAGCATTGGAAACCCTGGGGAACATTGTAGGGCAGCAAGTGAGGAACCAAGCTGCCGCTCCTGATGCCGCCCTGAATGAAGACCCGTTGAATGGGAACGGGAATGGTGGGCAACCGTTGCATAAGTTGGTGGAGCAATTTTTGAAGCTGAAGCCGCCTAAGTTTTCTGGAGCAGGTGATCCAGAGGCTGCAACCTCGTGGATCAAGGAGTTGGAAAAGGCTTTTGCTCTGTTAGGATGTTCTGAGGAAAACAAGGTGACGCTAGCTGTCTACCAACTGCAAGGTAACGCTAGCACGTGGTGGGAAGCCACACGGGGAAGGATTTTTCCTGAAGGCATGGTCCCGGTGTGGGATGCCTTTGTGGAAGCTTTTTATGGAAAGTATTTCTCGGATTGTGCTAGAGAGCAGAAGATGGCTGAATTTCTGCGTCTTCGTCAGAATCAAATGTCCGTAGACCAGTATGAGGCGAAGTTTGCTGAGTTGTCGAGGTATGCACCGAGAATGGTGGAAGACCCTGTGGATAGGGCAAGAAGATTCAGAGATGGTTTAAAGCCTGAGCTCAAGGATCAGTTGGTGCCGTTGAACCTCAAAGACTATGATGAGCTGTACGAAAGGGCTCAGCTGGTTGAAAGGAACATGACTGAAAGGGCAGCCGCATCTGGATCGCGGTTTGTGCCCCCTAGTAGGAACGACCATCGGTTTGGGAAAAGACCGATGACAGGAGGAAGGTACCCTATCCCACCGAACCGAAGGGATGCCATCAGAAAGCCAGTGCCTAATCTCGGTGGAATATGCCGATTCTGTAATCGTAGGCATGGGACAGCTCCGTGTCCTTTCAGAGGAGGAGCATGCTTTGGATGTGGTCAGCATGGCCACCAAGTAAGGATTGCCCGCAGAGGCAGATGGGTTCGAGACCGCAGTCGCAAGGAAACCAGCTGCAGAGGAATGTTTCGCAGAATTTTCAGAATCGACCCCCCGCACAAGGAAAGGTGTATGCTGTCACCCGAGAGGAGGCGAAGGACTCGCCGACCGTTACAGGTACGGTCTTCTTGCATAATCATGTTGCGTATGCTTTATTTGATCCTGGAGCTACGCATTCGTTTGTTGCTGAGCAGTTTGTTAGACTAGCTGGTTTGAATTCGGAACCGTTGGGTGTTGAGTTTAAAATTTCTTCTCCGTTAAGGGATAGTGTAGTATCTGCAGTAGGTTGTTTTGGCTGCAAGTTGGTTGTAGGTGGTCATGAAGGAAAGATAGACTTGATTGTGTTGAGAATGTTTGATTTTGATGTGATCATTGGTATGGATTGGCTCTCTGAGCAAAGAGCTTCGATGGACTGTTATCGTAAAGCAATCCAGTTTAACCCGCCGGATGAGGTTAGTTTTGAGTTTGTGGGAAGTCGAGTAGGAACCTCGACTCTGTTGGTTTCGTCGCTTGAGGCGACTCGTCTGCTGGATAGTGGTTGCCAAGGATATCTGGCGTCTGTGGTTGATGTGTCAGTTGAGGAACCGAGGATGGAAGATATTGCTGTAGTAGGTGAATTTAGTGATGTCTTTCCGCAGGAGTTGCCTGGTTTGCCACCTGAAAGGGAGATTGAGTTTGTGATTGAGTTAGTTCCTGGTACGGAGCCAATCTCTAAGGCACCGTATAGGATGGCGTTGTCGGAGTTGAAAGAATTGAAGGTGCAGATGCAGGAGTTATTGGATAAAGGATTTATCCGCCCCAGTGCGTCGCCATGGGGAGCACCTGTCTTGTTCGTGAGAAAGAAAGATGGGTCACTAAGGTTGTGCATCGACTATCGGCAGTTGAACCAGGTGACGGTCAAGAATAAGTATCCGTTGCCTAGGATCGATGACCTGTTTGACCAACTTCAAGGAGCTTCGGTATTTTCCAAGATCGATCTACGGACGGGGTACCATCAGTTGAGGATTAAGAAAGAGGATATACCGAAGACGGCATTTAGGACGCGTTATGGTCATTATGAATTCACTGTAATGCCGTTTGGTCTAACAAATGCTCCTGCTGCTTTCATGGATCTGATGAACAGGGTATTCAAGGAATATTTGGATAGATTCGTCATAGTGTTTATTGACGATATCTTGGTGTATTCGAGGAGTTATGAGGATCACGAGCAGCATCTGAGGGTAGTTTTGGAAACTCTCAGAACGCATCAGTTGTATGCCAAGTTTAGTAAGTGCGAGTTTTGGTTAGCTCGTGTAGCGTTTCTAGGCCATGTGGTTTCTGGTGAAGGAATTGCAGTGGATCCATCAAAGATTGAAGCGGTCATGGATTGGCCAAGGCCAACAACAGTGACAGAAGTTCGAAGTTTCTTGGGTTGGCAGGCTATTATAGACGATTCGTGGAAAGGTTTTCTGCGATAACCATGCCTTTGACGCGTCTGTTGAAGAAAAATGAGAAGTTTGAATGGACCGACAAGTGTGAGAGTAGTTTTCAAGAACTTAAGCACAGACTAACTACTGCTCCTATCTTGACAATTCCGTCTGGTCCAGGAGGTTTGAGATTTATAGTGACGCATCATTCAAAGGCTTGGGTTGTGTTCTAATGCAACATGGGAGGTAGTGGCATATGCGTCTCGTCAGTTGAGGCCTCATGAGGCGAATTACCCAACGCATGACTTGGAGTTGGCTGCAATTGTTTTTGCGTTGAAGATTTGGAGGCACTATCTGATTGGAGAAAAATTTCATGTGTACACTGATCACCAGAGCCTCAAGTATCTATTCTCTCAGAAGGAGTTGAACATGAGGCAGCGCCGCTGGATGGAGCTTCTTAAGGATTATGATTGCGAGATTTTATATCATCCTGGTAAGGCGAACAAGGTCGCAGATGCTTTGAGTCGGAAGTCGACGATTGCCCAGATGATGGTTCATGAATGGCGTCTCTTAGAGGAAGTGCGAGATTCAGATGTTAAATTGGAAGTGGGTCATCTGTCGAGCTGATGGCTACGTTGAGGATTGAGCCAGAAGTGCAGGCTAAGATTAAGGCCCTGCAATCGACAGACCCTGCAATCCAAAAGATCCTGCAGGAAGACTCGGCTAAGAGGAGAGCTGACTTTCAAAGAACCGAGGATGGGATACTTCGATTTCGAGGACGGTTGTGCGTACCTGCTGATGAAGGTCTAAGAGAAGAAATTTTATCGGGGGCACACCATAGCAATTATAGTATTCATCCAGGTAGCACGAAGATGTACCAGAATTTGAAGCAACACTACTGGTGGAATGGGATGAAAGCTGATATAGCCAAGCATGTGGCTAAGTGTTTGACTTGCCAGCAAGTCAAGGCTCAGCACTGTAAGCCCGGAGGATTGCTGCAGCCATTGGAAATCCCTGAGTGGAAATGGGAGCATATCACGATGGACTTTGTGATGGGATTACCAAGGAGTCAGAAGGGGCATGACTCAATCTGGGTCGTGGTCGACAGATTGACGAAGTCAGCACATTTCATTCCTGTGAGGAAGGACTTTGCTTTGGACAAATATGCCGAGCTCTATGTGAGGCACATCGTGAGACTTCATGGAGTGCCAGTGACGATCACTTCAGATCGTGATCCCAAATTCACTGCTACATTTTGGAAGAGCCTGCAGACTGCTCTGGGAACGAAACTGCAATTTAGTACAGCCTATCACCCGCAGACAGATGGTCAGTCTGAGAGGACAATTCAGACGCTTGAGGACATGTTGCGAGCCTGTGTTTTAGACTTTAAAGGTAGCTGGGAGGAACAGTTGCATCTGGTTGAGTTTGCTTATAACAACAGCTACCAGCAGAGTATCAGAATGGCACCGTTCGAAGCACTTTATGGTAGAGCTTGTAGAACACCCTTGTGTTGGGACGAAGTGGGCGAAAGAAGAATTACTGGTCCAGAGTTAGTCCAGCAGTCAGTGGAAGCTGTCAAGGTAATCAGGGATAGACTCAAGACAGCGCAAAGCCGTCAGAAAAGTTACGCCGACAGGAGACGTAGACCTCTGGAATTTCAAGTAGGCGATCATGTGTTCCTGAAGGTGTCACCGATGAGAGGAACATCCCGTTTTGGCAAAAAGGGAAAGTTGAGCCCGAGGTATGTGGGACCATTTGAAATTCTCGAGCGGATTGGAACTTTGGCATATCGCCTCGCGTTGCCGCCAAGACTTGCGCAAGTACACAATGTCTTCCATGTATCGATGCTGAGGAAGTATGAGCCTGACCCAGCTCACGTGTTGAGTTTCGAAGAAATTGAGTTGGATGAGCGAGCATCGTATGTGGAGCGTCCTGTGAGGATCATAGACAGGAAGGAGCAAGTACTTCGACGCAGGACGATTCCATTGGTCAAGGTAGTTTGGCAACACCACGGAAAGAAGGGGCAACTTGGGAAATCGAGGAAGTCATGAAGGAACTGCATCCTTTTCTTTTTGAAGAAATGTAACAGCAGTTTAATTTCGAGGACGAAATTTCCTAAGGTGGGGAGAATTGTGACGTCCAAAATTTTTCAAGAGTCAAGCCACAATTTTGACTTTGACCGAGGCCCCACCTCAATTTTTCTCTCCTCTCTCTCTCTCTCTCTCTTTTCCTCTTCCGTTCCTTCTTCCCATGCAGGCCCTTTCCCCATCAACTTTTAATTCTTCCCTTGTCCTCTTCCTTCTTCTTCCTCCTCTTCTTCTGAGCCGTCTTCTTCTCCTTTCTTCTTCTTCTTCGGCTTCTTTCCGAGGTCTGCCACCCCAGCCTCCGCCTGCTCCCGCCTGTCCCCTCACTCCGTCGCTTCCCTCTCCGTCCGCTCGCCCCCTCAGCCACCCGTTGCCACCCCGACTCGCCCCACGCCGAGCCTCCCGTCCAGCCCTCGCCGCTCCCGACGCCCGTCCCCGCCTCTTCGTCACCACAGCCGCCCCTCCCCAGACCGCAACTGTCACTCCCGAGCCCTTCCTCGCCGCCAAGCCGCTCGCCGGAGCCCCCGCCTTCCGGCCGCGCGACCTCCCACCGGCCCAACCGCCCTTTCAGCTCGGTTTTGTTTCGTGTTGTCTTCGGACCAAGCCCTCGTCTCGTCGTCGCCTCATTCGAGCCTCGCCGGAGTGCCGCCGGAATAGTGCCGGCGTGAACAGTACCCGGCGTGAACAGTACCTCGTGAACAGTACCTCGTGAACAGTGCCTCGTGAACAGTGTCGCCGTGAATAGTACCAGCCGTCGCCGTCGTCGCCGGATCGCTAGAAATCGGTGAGTTAGCCCCTAACACTTGGTTAGGTCGTTAATTACGTTTGGGGTTAGGTAATTAATTTAATTAGGTAATTAGATAGATTAATTGTGATCTGCGTAGTTAGAAATTGGGTTAGGTTAAATGATCACAATTAATTAAGTTAGACTGAGCAGTGAAGTAATATGTGGCTAATTGATAGCTATACTGAATGATTGATTGATTGACTGCAATTGTTTAAGCGCGAGCGAGCGATTAGCTAGAGCCGAGTGAACGACGAACTGTTAGATTATGACTGCATGTGTTGGATTCCATGTTTAATAGTGTTGGTGAACGACTATTGGTTTAAATTGTCGATCGCGCTTGCTGAGCATAAAAATGGCTTTAAGCCAGGTTTTGAGCATGACCACGAGTGTGATTGCATTGGGCTAAAATGCGAAGATAAAACTGGCTTGATTGTGTGGCGTGCTTGTGTGGTCATATGATGGTTTCCGTCATCCCGAGGGTACTTGGGGACGAAGCCGACACCCGAGGGTACTTGGGGTCGAGCCTTGTATGCTCGTGCCGAGGGTACTTGGAACCACACGGCATATGAGATGCCGGTCGCGGTAAGGTACGGACCGACGCTCCCTACAGGAATGCCTGATTATTAGTCCATGCCGAGGGTACTTGGAACCACATGGCTTATTGGTTGCCGTCGCCGAAGGAAAGGGACGAAGCCCGGTTCTGCCGGAAGAGCATGGTTTTGCTGAGACCGGGTTCGGTCGTTAATAATCGGAACACGTGTGGTGCATTGCGCATGCAAGTTGTGATTTGTGTTCTGATTATGTGCCTCGATTTGCGTGCCTATTGAATAGTGCTGAATATTGCATTGCATGTGATTCAAAGTATAATATGCTGCGTGTGATGGATATTATGTGATTGCAATATTCTGTTGCGTAGGATGCCTGAGCGAATCAGCGCCCTAGCCGGGCTTAGGCGCTGACTCACTGAGATTTATTTCTCATCCCGTTGTTGTTAACCATTTTTCAGGTCCAGAGAATTAAGGAAGTCGAGGGTGAGTTAGCCCCTCTTTTGAAGTAGATATGACATTAACCCTGCCTGACCCAGTTATCTTTTTGTCGGTCCTAGGAAGCCGCCTCGAAGAATGGGGTTGTGGATGCCTGTAGCTTCCGTAGGGTTAATTAATATCTGCTTAGTGAGATATCTGTCTTTTGTAAAAACTGGTTGTCGTTAAGTGATTTGATTCCCTACTATGCTGTCCCTGTTGTTTATTATTTGTACGGGAGTTGTACGTTTCGCATGCGTAGAAATACTGGTTGGTCGATAGTGTGCCTGGGACGCTATCCTTTCGACCTAAGGCGTTTTGGTAGGGTAAGCACGGCCCGGGTATCGGGGGCGTGACATTCACTAGTATGGTAACAGCC
>JAGVVM010023022.1:0-24909 GCA_019149425.1 Psidium friedrichsthalianum | reverse complement strand
TTCGTCTCCCCCCACAATTTCGGTCTTTTTCATTCAATTTGAAATTTCTTCCATTGATTTGGATAGTTTTTGGGTCCCAAGTCCAAGTGATGAGATTGGGCGAAACTTTAGTTTTCCATCATCATCACCACCCATCTTTTATGCCCTTGTCCTAGGTTTCTTATGAAGGACGCTTCTTTAAATTTTAAAATACTCTATGCGCAAGTTATTAAGTCAGCAAGACTATTCCTTCCTTAATTTAATCTCATTCCTTAACCAGTCCACTTAACCTAAATTAATCCCGTCATTTCCTAGTTTAGCGCCGCAGGATTGCCAGAGTCGGAACGCACATATTATCTTATGGACTCTAATTCTTCTATATACCTCCTAAATACGAGTTGCAACAGTAAAATACACCACTGTTGCAATAATCATGGCCTGAGAAAGTTGCAAATGGTTGGAACTGGCATCGCTCTTGATTTTGACAGATAATTTTGCAAGGCGATTACGGCAACATGCTTTGACGTGACTACATTCGAAAGAGACGGGAAGGAAAGTTGGACAGGGGAGTTGAATCCCTCAAAGATGATCAAAGACCAAAGTCGCCATACACAACCACATTACGCATATTTCTACATTGGCAAAAGTGCCGGGAGGGGCAAGTTATTATAAGGGTCTTACACCCACCACCGCCACCGCCGCCACCACGGAGTGTTCGGCATTATACCATTGTTAATCCGCCCGACTCGTGACCCAAAGGTCCGAGATTGGCGAGCCATTGCCACACCCCCAATAAGACGCCACATTTCTCTCTATATGAGGTAGATGTTGCAGCTAGGCGATGCACTGCGAGCAATTCAGTGGTTCACTTACGACGTAAGTCGTGACCTCTTGAAAGACAAATGATCATTTTAACACTAAGCCAACCATCTTACTGGTACGCCACAAAAAGAAATTGGATCTGAATCGAGAAAATTCCTTGATTGTATTCCCTTTACCAAAATTGGCAGCAAAGCAAAGGAATCCGAGTCAGTTTAGTCTCCCTTTTCCTCCCCGTACGATAGGCACATGAACCTAATTAACAAGCTGACAAATTTTGCAAGGCCATAATTTTAAGGGCATCCCACTATTCATCCATAGCGCACGTAATGCATGCCTCTCACTAGGGTAAAAGTGTCCAAAAAAGTTCTAAACCTATTGCAATTGTACTAATTCAGTCCTAAACTTTTTAATTGTGACAATTTAGTCCTACACTTTTTACATTTGTGCCAATTTACTCCATAAGATCAATTTTGTCCAAAAATCGCTGATGTGGACATCGATTTTCTTACGTAGCGCAGCCAGCATTGACGTGGACATTTTTTTTAAAATTTTTTAGTTTTTTCTATTTTTTTTCTTTACATTTGTTTAACTAAGGACTGGCCAAAGTTAGACTTTTAATTTTTTTCGATTTTTTTTCTTTTACTTATGTTGGTTCTGAATCCAAAAACAAACAAAGTATAAAAACAACCAAAAATATTATTTAAAAATATTTAAAAAAATAAAAATGTCCACGTCGGCACCGACCATTCCATGTAAAACAACTGGTGTCCACATCAATAATTTCGAGCCAAATTGGCTAGATAGACTTAATTGGCATAAATGTGTAAAAAAAAAAAAGTTTAGGACTAAATTAGCACAATTAAAAGGTTTAGGACTGAATTAACACTAGTGCGAAAGATTTATGAATTTTTGGACACTTTTCCCTCTCACCGGCCAACCCTTGACTCTTACTAATTATAGGTCAATTCTCCCCCTTAATTCGTTTAATCTCCATGATCCAGCAGAAATCACCCTGAACGGGAACTGGTATTGACCGTGGATACGAATTGAACAGGAGCTTTTGAATCTTGGAATCTCATTTGAAGTCTCCTGCTATCCGCATTCAAAGATGTAGGGCTTCCTCTTTATGACTCGGTCAAGCTGTAGAGCGATCCACTTCTAATTCAGCCCTAAATTTCGGGGAACGTCTTTTGACTCCTCATTAGTCATTTGAAGTCGCGCGGCGACCTGGTGGTCGGTTTTGGATCAGTTTTGAGTTAGTGACAAGCGAATGAGTCTTGGGGAGAAGGATTTTCGTTAATTCGAAGGTTTTCTTGACATTTGAAAGCTAGTAAATCGGAGAGAGGTCTTCTGCTATCCACATTCAAAGATGTAGGGCTTGGTCCTTATGACTCGGTCAATCTTTAGAGCGATCCACTCCTCACGCAGAACTTAAATCTTTTGACCCCTGGTTAGTCATTTCAACTGGGGCAGCGACCTGGTGGTTGGTTTTGGATTAGTTTTTGGGTTAGCGACGAGCAAATGAGCCTTAGGGAGAAGGGTTTTTGGTTAATTCGAAGCCTTTCTTGACATCGAAAGCAAGTAAATCGGAGAGAAGTTTGCGTGTCGACGCGAACATTAGTCGTTTACCATAGGAAATTAAAAGAGTTTGATCCGAACAATGCTCCGCTTGACCAAGCAACTCGTTAAATTGAGAAGCCGCGGAAGCCACCGAGAATCTCCGCGGGAAAGATTTAGATTCGATTCGCCCTTCCTTCTACGTCGCGGTTGACTCCATTTATGACATCAACACGGACGCAGTATCTATCACGGGGAACGAACGAGCTCGCACGGGTTGCTGTTGCGGTCAAATTCCTCGAAAGCTATCTGTGTTTTCGATGAGGGGCAAAGCTTGGTTTAATCTTGCAATTTGACGCGGAGCATTTCCCGGAAAAAATGATCCGAAATTCGAACAGGGCAAGCGAAAGTCTTCCACTTCAACCATTTGCGAGACGCCTTCAATGACCATCCCAATCTTAACATCAACAACCCCGCATTTTCCTTAAGACTGTGTTCCAAAAGTAGAAAAAGAAATAAAAATTGCATCCGATCTGTGTAAATTTTGTTTTTTTCCACGGTGACATCTCCATCGCCCGTTGATGTAGGCAGTATTATTTTCATTAATCAATTAAATTAATGGTGAAATTCTAAGGGCGCGCTTGGCGACACTTTTGCTCTATAAATTAATTTAAGGAGAGAAGTAAATTTTATTTTACTTTTCAAGTGGCTTCAAAATTACTTCTGGAGCAAAAAGATGCTCCCGAAATCGTTTAATTAAGCGGATTTTTGCTTTAAAAGTTGCATTATCGAACGGATTTTCGCTCCATAAGTATTTTCATGCGCGCCCTAACTTACAAAAAAAAAAAGTTCCTCTCTTTTCTTTTCTTTTCCTTTCTTTTTTTTTTTTTTTGAACGAGTAAGATTTAAAGTATTTTTATTACATGCAAATCCTTAAATAAAAATCTCTGTCCGAGATTCGCATGAAGTAATGTCAGTTTTTTGAGCGCCTGCGCCCCACCGTTTTACCTGCTCCGAATGTCGGTCTCACCCGGGCGGCCATCTATCTCCCCGTCTCCCGCCTAATTCCCTCGTCCCCCCAAAACGGACGGTCGGATCGACTTGCGTGCGTTGACTTCTTGACAAGGACGATCCCCCACTCCGACGCACGTTATCCTCTACCGGTTCAACACGTAAAAACCCGTTCGCCGTTCAAAGTCCTCCGAGGCAGACCCTTTTTCTTGCTTCCTTCCTCTCTCTTTTTCTTCTCGTATACCGTTTGGAAAGGGCAAATTCAATCGACTACGTCATGGCGATTTTTTCTTCGCTTTGACTTGGGAAAATAATTAAATATTTTCGGACCGTTTTATACTGATATTTTGCTTGGAGGGACAGGTCAGCTCGTTGGATTTACCATTGTGTTATTAAGGGATGACGGCATGAATGATCCCTGAATTTTGACCCGATTTGCGGTGTGATCCGGGATTTTTTTAATTTTGTTCAATTTGATCCATGTGCTTCGGCCTAATACACGATGTCGCCCCTAGTCGATGAACTATATGACAATGTTCAATATTGGGCGATATTGAGCATTTTTCATATGTTTTAGGGACTAAACTAAACATGTATAAAAAAAAAAAACTCATGGATTATATTGAACAAATTCTATATTTGAAGACGACATTGCTTGTTAGGTTAAAGTTTAGAGGTTGTATTGAACAAATCAAAATTTCAAACATCACATTGTATTTGGGCTAAAATCTAGGGTGATTTATGACGTCGTCCCTTCTATTGATAAGTTGACGATTATTCGAGAGAGATAGAGAGAGAGAGAAGTGGTGAGATTAGCTAGGAGTCACTGCGATGTCCATCAACGTCATCAAGTGTGTTTTACAAGGATCGGCGGGCCCTACTTGGTGAATTGGAGGCCCTATTTCTTATGAAAGCTTCGCACGCAAAAGATTCTCCTTTGGGCCCTTCCACGTCGGCATGGAATTCCACATTTTCCCTATTGAGTAGGTGACGCGAGGGGGGAAAATTAGGTCTAGTTCGAGCTAAATCGCAGCAATTTTCGACGGCGGACTTAGGTACGTGACTTGTGACTTCTGGCGTTGTGACGTTCTTGAAGCAATTAGCTTGGCCAGACGATTTTTGGACTAGTTCGATCCTCCTACTATTACGTCCCCATCGAAAACTCCCTTTCTCATTAGGTTTCTTGTTCCAGAAATCGCGGCACGAATGTTTATTTTTTCAATGCTTCATGGTGGACTTAATTACGTTCTGAGGAACTTGATCTCACTGAATTCGACGTCCTTTGATTGGGCGGCGACGATGATGCCGAGCAGAGAGAGGCGACACGATGACCCTAAGTGGAAGATACACGGGGCGGTTCTGATTGACGGTTCGACTCGCGTTTGTGCAACTTCCCGACTCGAACTCACGGTCGCGAGCCATGAGCATGTAAGAAATTCCTTTAATCGAGGGGGTGGAAAGTTATTACCAAGAACACCACTCATGATGTTTGAAACATCGTCCTCGATTATTTCGTACTTATGACTCGAATATTAGATCAGCTATGGGTATATTCCTTCTCTTTTCAAGAATTTTAAATATATATATATATATATATATATATGTATGTCTCGTCTCATCACGTAGCGGCATGTATGAATGGAAAAGTAACTTCAGAAATTTGATCGGTTTGAACCAACCTAATTTGACATTAGTACCGACCAAAGAAAAATGACATAACTATGCTTTACGCGGTCGTCGGCGTCCTCGTACTTTTACCATCATGGGAACAGGAACTTCGAAGAAAAATCGAAATATTTGACCGACAAATCAATAAGAAAAAGCGACGGCAGTCGGGAAAAGGAAAATCCATGCAAAATATTTCTTTATGTGCCTTGGTTTGACATTTATTTTTAGCGTAAATTCCACGTCCTCCCCCCTATCTTTCCCCCCATCCTTCCTTGTCATTTCATGCCAACTGCGTACCTTGCGTCCCGCTTTCAATCCCTATATAAGCCAGTCCAAAACCCTACAAGGCTCTACCAAACCAAACCGACACGCGCCCCCGATGGCTTCTTCATCGTCTCCATCTTCATCTTCTCCGTCGAAATCCAGAGCTCTCCTATCAAGCTCCTGCGTGTTTCCGTTCTGATCCTGCTCCTCGCGACTCCTTGCTCAGCCGCCCGCCTCGGGATGGCGACCACCCGGGGGTCACAAATCGCCGTGAATTCGGACCTACCTCGCCACCCAGAGGGCGTGACGAGCTTCCGGCACCGAGGCCGGGTCTTCAACTACTTCCCCAAGGGATCGACGGTGCCTCCTTCCGGACCATCGAAGAGGCACAACGACGTCGTCGACTCCGAGCCCGAGGGTTGAGGGACCAACTTCGAGGGCGTTGCAGTTTTTCGAGCCGCTTCTCTTCTCTTCTGTTCCAAAGTTTTTCAAATTTTTGTCGGGGTATAGGATTATTGAGGAGAGGACATGATTACGGGATGGATCAAGAGCCCAGCAAGAAGAGATCTCTAAGGTGCTGTTTGATGATTGATTAATATCTTTTTTTTTTCTTCCCTTTCTTTTTCTGGTTTTTATCATCGAATGTTTATGAGTTATACTGTACAGAGAAGAAGATGTTCATTTGTTTTTCTCTAAAAGCATATGATCAATCCATGACAAACTATAGAGGAAAGGTTTATTTTCATCAAGATCAAAATGTTGCTCAAATCTCTCTCTCTCTCTCTCTCTCTCTCTCTCTCTCTCTCTCTCTGTGAAAACGCGGGTGCTGAGAGTTGACTTTTATGCCGGAGAAAAAGCCAGCATTCGGATCGTATTTTTCCCCAACTGTAGCTGGAAAAAAGGCTCCAAATGGCGACCGGAGAAAGTCAAAGTTCAGAACCGCAATAGGGTTCGTTGGGAGTAGACTATAGCGCCCTTAGGGGTTAATTTAATTCGGCTAAAAGCTTAATTAAGTGTTTGGTTGAGTATCTATCTCATATATAGTTCATAATCCTTGTGCTTTTTAGTGTTTCTTTATGTGGGGGCCTGATTATTAGCACTTTGCTGAATAACGTAACCAAAGTCATAATCCACCTTCAGCGCAATCACTTTTTCTTAGTGGAACCTAAATTGGTAACGGTGAAGTGCACGTATGAATATATATACAAATGCATATGTATGATTAGACCAGCCAATCGGGATCAGACATGTCGAGTTCGGGCCGGGCCAAAAATGGTCGATTCAAACCTAATACATACACACCCAATTCATATTACTAAAACACTTATATATGTAATTTAATATAGAAAACCTACGCCGAAAATGAGGTGAAAATATAGAGCGAGTGCGCATGAGATCAAGTGAGAGTGAGGGAGAGTGAATAGAAAGCCATAGAGGTGGATTGAGCATAAGCAAGCTACGAACATATTTAACATCTATATTATTTTTTATTTACTATTCTAATCATAGTTATGACCCATTTAATGAATTTAAATAACCATATAATAATTCGGCCCATCAAATATAGGTGGAGAAATGGCTCTATGACCCATTTTAACTGGTCTATGTATGATATATGTGCATTTCTTTGTTTAGCTACTTTCTTTGTTTCTTTCACCAAAGTGTGGTTACCTAGATAAATACAAATATATACACAAGTAATCTTTATGACGCAAGGGACAATGGTTACATAATAAATCGAGCACTGATTGGACAACTAGAAAATGAATAACGATAGTGCGCATGATTCGATTTAACTAACAATTCTGTCAGCTTGTGCATGGAATCATTTAACTTTCTTTTTCCTTCATATAAACAATAAAGATACATGCACATGCACTTATCTTGGAATAAAACGATGCATGCCGATGTAGGGAGGGGAAAAAAAAATCCTATCATCGGCTTCATCGTGCCTAAAACATAATGGAAATTTTGGGATCGGCCCAAAAAGGCGAGATATTTCGAAATATTATGGTATTATTGCGAATATTGTACTTCCGAGAAAAGTGTACGTGATTGCGGTTAGTTAGAAAAAAAAATGGATCCTTTAAAGTGAGAAGTAACCCTTGTGGAAACTCATCGTTCAAGCAAAATAGGCGGACGGGAATTTCACATACACAGATGAAGCGATTTAATAATCGTGTAAAGAAGTCAAAATGACGTAGATAGAAAGGATAAACGATGTGAACGAATGGACTGCCAGTTGATATCTAGACTCTAGGGCGGTATTCCGGCATTTTAGCAAGCACTTCCAATGTCTGCTAGATCGTCTGTAGCTGTTAGGTATGAGCTTCTAATTTTATACATGAAAAGTGGCGTACAACTATTTTTTTTTCGTGGGCCAAAGAATGGTTGGGCTTCGAACCGTCATATCATCGATGGGACATAATTATTTATATCATGATTCTCACAGGACGATGGATGAGGCCGGCGGCGGCCGGCGAAAGGAAAAAAGAAATGAAAAAAAAATCAAAAAAATAAAATATTATTAAAATATTATCAAAAATTTCACATCAACATTGGCCAACCACGTAGGACAGTTGGCGTGTCTACATCAGATATTTTCAGCCAAAACTGATTAAAATTTACTCAATTGGCAAGACATAGATCGATTAGCAAAATTAAAAGGTTTATGGCTGAATTGGTAAAAGTGCAATAGTTTTATGATTTTTGGACAATCTTTCCTTTATTTTGTAAATAGCAGCCGCAGAAAAATCCATATGGGTTATGTTTTTGTTAGATTTTACTCAATAATGATAGTTTGATCCATAAGAAACGTAGAACTTCATTGCCCATTCCTTAATGGGGCATATGAATCACACTACACATGGAATTGGAGCGAGAATGGGCCAAATAAATTGGCCTGCACATTGGGTGGGGGAAAGAATGGATCTGTTGTAGACCTATTAAACGGGTGTGTCTGGTCCAGTTTGTGATGCAGCCTTGAAATAGGCTACTCGACAAAAGGATCGGGAGAGCAACTTAGGAGCACAGCAACTCCATGACAAAATGGGAGGAAATTTCAGTTCTGCGCGACTTTAGAAGAATGTACATAACTTCCTCGATACAGATCGAATGACTTGATTTCAATGCCAATCTTTCGAGGACTCTTCGATCTACAACTTTGTGTTTTTGAGTTTTTTGAGATAAGTATTGTAAGTAGCGATTAACAGAGGATAAAGGCGATGGTTCCCGAAGAAATAGAATAAGAAATGGATAAGAACTTCAATGGTTGCTCTTCTAGGCCTCCAAGGAAGTTAATAGGATATCGATTCTTCTAGATCGATGACTGCAACTCTTCAAGGATGCAGAATTTTGAAAACTCCCGACTCTTCAAGAATGGAGTGAAAACTCTTTTAGGTTTTCAAAGGAATGAACTCTTCAAGGTTCAGGATAATTGCATAAAGCAAATTTTCATTCATCAAGATCGTCTGTCGTCTACAGAAATTAGATATCATTTTATAGCCAAAGAGGAACAATCGAAATGACTAAAGTCAAAGCTAGACTTTGTAGAAACCATAAAATATTAAAGTTCTTAGAAACTAGATGGCTATTAAGAACATGATGTTTCCCAATGTCCTCATGGTTGTCCCAAGGTGTCTTCAATCTTCCAATGCAAACAGAATGACAGTCTTTTTTACGGGGTGGACTAGTAGATGAAATTATTGGTTACTAATTGTGTTCTTCAACTTGTAGAGCTCAAATGCGGGCTGATCTCCTCGATCTAGCGAGCTCGTCTTCGATGCGGGCTACATCAATTTGGGTCAGATTGAAAATGGTCTGATTCAAATGGGCACATTAACCTGTTTAACCCATCTCAATGCAATGCAAATTTAGTGACCCGTACTCGAACCTACCCAAACAATATTCCTAAACACTTACATATATAACTTAATTTAGAAAGAATCATACTCAACCTGAGGTGATAGTGCCAAGTAAGTGAGTCCGAGATCAGTGAGATGAGAGAAAATGAAGCGACAATCATGTGTGTTTGGCATAAATAAACTATAAATTCATTTATAACTCATTTTGTTTAGACTCAATATGTTGAATATGATAAACTCATATGATATCTTAGCTCATTATATATGAGTTTTTTGTTTTGGTCGAGAGCTCATTTACAAGTGAATAAGAAATAGATTTTACGACCTATTTTGATAGGTCTAATCTATAATCATCCTTACCACATAACCAACCTCGTCCCATAGCCTACTCCTTTTAAATACTCTACGCAATTGTTTGTGCTACATGTTTTGTGCAATCCGCGAGATTAAATTTGAAATAGCGTGTAAACTTGCCTTGCATGGGCAGATACGAGGGCCTCCTCAATTATCTCGAGGCGGAGATGCACTGGACTTAGGTTCGAATAGGAGGAGTTGAGGAATCGGTACGAATGTCACTGTCCCTTTTTTCTGTCATGAATTTTATTTGATGCAATAAAATGGATTTGAAATGTCACAAAAATACTCCACCAAATCGAATGCGAGATAGATATGTGGATGCAAATCGAATGGGCATATATCCATCTTGTTTGGACAATGGAATTGAATGGATTTCTCTCACCAGACATGCAAATAGGATTGGATCGCTCGAAAGCAAATGCGATCTAGTTTTTCCATTTGGCTCATGGATGCCTACTTCGATTGGGCAAGAAAAGTGGGCTTAATTTAGTGAACGCAAATTGACTCCAGAGAGAAATGCCCTTTTTTTTTTTTTTTGCCGAATAAATAGAGAAGATTGAATGGCGAAAAACATGATATATGCTGGGGTATGGTTCATACTCTCCATCGCTAGGAAAGTACAGGAGCCAGGCAAGGGTCACGGGGGCAGCGCCCCCAATTGCCATAAAGCTTTTATAGTCTGAGTCCCTATTTTTTCATCTATAGTTTGAGCTTGAGCCCACGAATAACTACTGCTATATATTATCTCTTTCTTGTAATTGAGGAATGTAACAAAGATGTACGGGATGATAATTATAACGAAATAATATATGTATGTGGCCCTAATTTAAGGTGAATCGGAGATAAACTTGCATCTCGATTTCCTTTCTTGTTTTACGCTTTATTCATTTGCATTTGTGCGCCGAATCCCAACAATACATACACGTTGTAGTCCTATGAGATTACGTATGTATTGGAGAAGTTAAAATGCTTAGGCTGCCTTTGTTGTTTGAAGATGTTTTAAGAAAGATATTTCCTCTTTTTTTCCGATGTTCATTCATAGAAAATTAGTTAGTCAAGGATAACGGTTTCTTTTCATTGGGAAGCTCAAGTTAAATAACATTATCATTTTTTCGCCAAATAAATAGAGCCTCAAATACTTTAGTCATTTCTATTGTGTCTACATTGGTAAGAATTATAACTATCACGAGATGTGGATATAATTAAGGTGAAGTTTCTGAAGTCGGGATTTTGAAGCCTCCAGGAAGAGAATCGGATGAGGAATGAATCGCCAAAAAGGGATAAGGTTATCTCTTGGATCAAAATAGGCTTGTGTGCTAAGGGGAATTTACACCACATATCAAAACACACTCAACTTTCACCCCCTCCATCTCTGCCACTAATGCAGCCGCGCCGCCAAGCCCCCGCCGTCGTGGCGTCGCCATCGCACCCCAATGCCACCGCCCTCACATTCACGTCGTCACGTTGTCGTCACCTAGCTCACAACTATTGGCTTGGCTTCGTGCGCTCTCTCTCTCTCTCCCCCCTTTACCGAAATCATACCCTTTCGGGATCAATCTTCTAGCTTGATTAGCACCAGAATTGAAAAGAATATAATCGAAGAGAAAGTTTGGATGAACTATCGTGTTAAAAATGTAAAATGGAGGCCTTACTTTGAAAGGCTAGTTGGTGCGGATTTCGGAAATCAGGCCAAATAGACGGTCATAGTGAAAAGTAATATTTGTTTCTCCTTCGAAGAAAATCCTATCATCGTAATTTCTGCAGTGTCGGAAAGCGTATGACTCGACTTCAAGGTGAAATTAATAGATTAGGCAATTGATTAAATTCTCGATACTCCACATCGAACGGTGGTGATGAAAAGATGTGATATCTTAAGTTCCGGCTGTCGATTTAACAATTGAGGATCGTTGGAAAATTCTTAATGGATATATCCACTTGTACCTTTGATCGAAATTTAAAGGAGTAATACTTTTTTTTTCCAATTTTGTTTAAACCATGGTCAAAAATTAAAGAGTCTACGGATATTATTTGAAAGCATAGTATATAATATATGCATACAAAAGTACTTCAAAGTCATATACGAAAGATATATACATGTTAATCGAAGAAAAAAAGATAGTAAGGGATGCTAATGAGTTCAGCAACTCATTCAATAAAAAAAAAAATGTCTGCATGTTATAAGATGATATCACTTCATCGGGAGCAATGACCCTTCTCCACACCAATTATACGTGTATAAATTATGAAAAGAACAGGATTAAACAATACTAACGATATTATCGTAAAAACAAAAAAAAACCAAAAACAAAAGGTGCCCGATTGTGTATATGTCTATATGCATATGTAGAGATCAAGACATGGTAAATGGATCACAAAGCGACCAATGGACGTGACTATCTTAATGGCCATATATGATCTCCTAGAGCTACAGCTTTATTACCAGACCCTAGAAACTTTTTGCGTAGGCAACGCTATGGCCGTTCACTTAACTAATCACGAAATATCAAATGTTACGGAAACAATATTACCAATGGGAAGAAAAGTGAGCCCTCGTGCCCCCCAATAAAATGAAAATGGCCGTTCAACAAAAATATTGTTTCCTGGTCATATGGTTGACAACTCCCCCTCACTTCAAGTCGCAGGGTTAGTTACGTTCATAGAGCTTGCTCACGTTGATTTTCTTAAAATCGAGCGACCATCACATCCATAGCTTTGCAGATGGACAACGCGCCACACCAATCAGCAGAAAACCTCTCGGACAAGAGGAGGACCAAAATAAAAAGAAACCAATGATCGAGAATGAGGTTGAGGGCGTCCGTCCATGGTGAGCTCCAGTGAATGACATCGTTTGACAAGCTCACGACGCACCAATTCTTTTGCAATTGACAATCATGTTGTGTAGGCCAATTCAGAAAGGGAAAGGCTTTCTTCACGGTACTGTCAGGGATGATACAATCTCAACTGTAAATCACACACCATCACCGTATGTTTGCATAAAAACACTATTGATTGGGAGATTATGTGGAAAAAAAAATAATTGATAATACTACATACTATCATGCTAGCAGCTTCATTCAAAAATATGAAAACTTATTATATTTTTGCCGATTTAGTTTTATACTTTTTAATTTTACTAATTAAATCTTAAAATTATCATGTTTGTTTGTTGAGTCTATGAGGCCAATTTTGATCGGAAATTGTTAATGTAGATGCCGGCCTCTTGCGTGGCATGACTGATGGTGACATGAATAATTTTTAGTAATATTAACACTTTTTGATTTTTTTTAATTTTTTTAGTTTTCTTTTCTTCTGATTGCTTTCTTTACTTTATTCTTTTTTCCATTTTTCCTTTTTCCTGGCCAAGCGAGGGCAAACCCTTCACCATATCGGGTGAGGCGACCCTCACAAGTGCCCGGAGGGGCCCCCCCTTGCCAACCCAGGTGAGGGTAACCATCGACCAAGGGCGGACTGCCCTATGTCATCGGCCATTAATGAGGGCCCGACAAGGAAAAAGGAAAAATAAAGAAGGAAAAGAAAAGGAAATACAAAAGGATTGAAAAAGTATCTTAAAAATATTTTTGAAAATTATCTATGTCAACATTTACGATCAAAATGATGGATAAAGTTAAATGGAAAAAACGAGAAAATGTTCAAAACCCAATTGACAAAATATTAGGGTGAGCATGGACCGGGTGGCGGGCCCAGACCTAGACCCTAAACCAGATCCTATTATAATACCCTTTCCCAATTTTGGAACCGAGACATTACTCTGTTTATCCTGGAACCTATTTGGAACCGACCCTGTTTTTGGTCCGGCTCCAGGGTCTACTCTGTTTCCCTGTTTTTCAATCATCTCCAAAGAAAATAAAGCTAACGATTCCAGAGTCTACCTAGTTCCTGTTTGTCAATCAATTCCCAAAAGAAAACAAAGCTAACGGTGCAGAAAATATATTCACTTCACTTAGGTTGCGATAAAAACTGGGCGACAGCCCAGAGGTGAGTGTGCTGCGAGTTCGTAAGGTAAGGCTATGGCGAAGACTTAGTCACTTCACTAGGGTCTGTAAAAAAAAAAAAAGAGCATGTAAAATCGGTTCTATAAACGGTCCAGGTGGGTTTACCTAGACCCGCTTCCCGGATCAGTTCTAACCGGTCTCAAAAATTGGAACCTCCCGGACCGGTTTGAACGGAAACCGATTCCCGACCCTATTTTTCGGGTGGTCATATCCAGGTACCAGGTAAAACCCAATTGTTGCACACCCCTACAAAATTGGTAACAGTGCAATAGGTCTATGACTTTTGCAACTTTTTTCCTGAAAATATGAAGAAGACTTCTGGTCCAGTATCCTGATTCTTGACTAATGGCTTTGAGGTGAATTCAAACCACATCGAGTATTACAAGTCTGTGTAAGGGACAAATTTCTGCGTTCAAGGGAAGCCACGTTAATCGTCGTTGGAACTTGTTTTCGGAAGAGACCAAAGTACGTGGGTGGAAGGGCGCGCATGACAACCATTCTGTTCCAGAAATAATTTCTGGAACAGAAATAGATTTTTCTATTTCTGCCAGAAACAAAAATTTTTGTTTCTGGCTTAGGCCAAAATCTATTTCTGGAACAGATTTGTTCCAGAAATAGAAAAACAGATTTGCGTGCAAAACGAGTTTCTGTTCCAAACCTATTTCTGGAATAGGTTTGGAACAGAAATAGAGAAATAGAAATGTTCTCATGCGCGCCCTAAGTACCTGGATCCGGAAATGAAATTTAGCCTACACATATAAACTATCCGATTCCCGTTGTATCAAAAATAAACGAGTGAACATGTTTTAGATACCTCAGTAAATATCCTAGAGAAATGAAAGAGACGCACGTACTGTCGTTCGAAGTAATCGAAGAAGAAAACCGGAATTGTCTTTTCATTCGTAGTCTGGCGAGGCTGATAAAATTCACAAAGTCACCAATAATCGCAGGTTATTCTAGTCAAACGAAACGAGACAGACGTCGATGATCTTCGTCGCCACCTTTTTTACCCATCAAGAATCTATTCACACTATGAAAAGACTCGAGTCATTAGTGTTACTCAGCAGCTGAAAAACGGTGAGTTGACTCGAGTCTTTTCATAGTGTGAATAGATTCTGATGGGTAAAAAGGGTGGCGACGAAGATCATCGACGTCTGTCTCGTTCGTTTTGACTAGAATAACTGCGATTATTGGTGACTTTGTGAATTTTATCAGCCTCGCCAGACTACGAATGAAAAGACAATCCGGGTTTCTTCTTCGATTACTTCGAACGACAGTACGTGCGTCTTTTCATTTCTAGGATATTTACTGAGGTATCTAAAACATGTTCACTCGTTTATTTGATACAACGGGAATCGGATAGTTTATGGTAGGCTAAAATTCATTTCCGGATCCACGTACTTAGGGCGCGCATGAGAACATTTCTATTTCTCTATTTCTGTTCCAAACCTATTCCAGAAATAGTTTTGGAACAGAAACTCGTTTTGCAACGCAAATCTGTTTTTCTATTTCGGAACAAAAATCTGTTCCAGAAATAGATTTGGCCCTAAAGCCAGAAAACAAAAAATTTTTGTTTCTGGCAGAAATAGAAAAATCTATTTCTGTTCCAGAAATTATTTCTGGAACAGAATGGTTGGTCATGCGCGCCCTTACCACCACGTACTTTGGTCATCTTCCGAAAACAAGTTCCAACGAACGATTAACGTGGCTTCCCTTGAACGCAGAAATTTGTCCCTACACAGACTGTAATACTCGATGTGGTTTGAAATTCACCTCAAAAGCCATTAGTCAAGAATCAGGATACTGGAACCAGAAGTCTTCTTCATATTTTCAGGAAAAAAGTTGCAAAAGTCATAGAACCTATTGCACTTGTACCATATTTGTAGGGGTGTGCAACCAAATGGGTTTTACCTGGTACCTGGATATGACCACCCGAAAAATAGGGTCGGGAATCGGTTTCCGTTCAAACCGGTCGGGAGGTTCCATTTTTGAGAACCGGTAGAACTGATCCGGGAAGCGGGGTCTAGGTAAAAACCCACCGGACCGTTTATAGAACCGATTTTACATGCTCTTTTTTTTTTTTTTACAGACCTAAGTGAAGTGACTAAGTCTTCGCCATAGCCTTACCTTACGAACTCGCAGCACACTCACCTCTGGGGCTGTCGCCCAGTTTTTATCGCAAACCTAAGTGAAGTGAATATATTTTCTGCACCGTTAGCTTTGTTTTCTTTTGGGAATGAATTGAAAAAACAGGGAAAACTAGGTAGACTCTGGAATCGTTAGCTTTATTTCTTTGGAGATGATTGAAAAACAGGGAAACAGAGTAGACCCTGGAGCCGGACCAAAAAACAGGGTCGGTTCCAAAATAGGTTCCAGGATAAACAGAGTAATGTCTCGGTTCCAAAATTGGGGAAAGGGTTATTATAATAGGATCTGGGTTAGGGTCTAGGTCTGGGCCGGCCACACCCGGTCCATGCTCACCCTAATATTTTGTCAATTGGGGTTTGAACATTTTCTCGTTTTTTCCATTTAACTTTATCCAATCAATTTGATCGTAATGTTGACATAGATAATTTTCAAAAATATTTTTAAGATACTTTTTCAATCCTTGTATTTCCTTTTCTTTTCCTTCTTTATTTTTCCTTTTTCCCTTGTCGGGCCCTCATTAATGGCCGATGACATTAGGGCAGTCCGCCCTTGGCGATGGTTACCCTCACCTGGGTTGGCAAGGGGGGGCCCCCTCCGGGCACTTGTGAGGGTCGCCTCACCCGATATGGTGAAGGGTTGCCCTCGCTTGGCAAGGAAAAGGAAAAATGGTGAAAAAGAATAAAGTAAAGAAAGCAATCAGAAGAAAAGAAAACTAAAAAAATAAAAAAAATCAAAAAGTGTTAAATATTACTAAAAATTATTCATGTCACCATCAGTCATGCCACGCAAGAGGGCCGGCATCTACATTAACAATTTCCGATCAAAATTGGCCTCATAGACTCAACAAACAAACATGATAATTTTAAGATTAATTAGTAAAATTAAAAAGTATAAAACTAAATCGGCAAAAATATAATAAGTTTCATATTTTTGAATGAAAGCTGCTAGCATGATAGTATGATAGTATTATCAATTATTTTTTTCCACATAATCTCCCAATCAATTAGTGTTTTTATGCAAAACATACGGTGATGGTGTGTGATTTACAGTGAGATTGTATCATCCCTGACAGTACGTGAAGAAAGCCTTCCCTTTCTGAATTTGGCCTACACAACAATGATTGTCAATTGCAAAAGAATTGGTGCGTCGTGAGCTTGTCAAACGATGTCATTCACTGGAGCTCACCATGGACGGACGCCCTCAACCTCATTCTCGATCATTGGTTCTTTTTATTTGGTCCCTCTCTTGTCCGAGAGGTTTTCTGCTGATTGGTGGTGGCGCCGTTGTCCATCTGCAAAGCTATGGATGTGATGGTTCGCTCGATTTTAAGAAAATCAACGTGAAGCAAAGCTCTATCGAAACGTAACTAACATGCGACTTGAAGTGAGGGGGAGTTGGTCAACCATATGACCAGGAAACAATATTTTTGTTGAACGGCCATTTTCATTTTATTGGGGGCACGAGGGCTCACTTTCCTTCCCATTGGTAATATTGTTCCGTAACATTTGATATTTCGTGATTAGTTAAGTGAACGCCATAGCGTTGCCACGCAAAAAGTTTCTAGGGTCTGGTAAATAAAGCTGTAGCTCTAGGAGAATCATATATGGGCCATTAAGATAGTCACGTCCATTGGTCGCTTGTGATCCATTTACCATGTCTTGATCTCTACATATGCATATAGACATATACACAATCGGGCACCTTTGTTTTTGGTTTTTTTTTGTTTTTACGATAATATCGTTAGTATTGTTAATCCTGTTCTTTCATAATTATACACGTATAATTGGTGTGGAGAAGGGTCATTGCTCCCGATGAAGTGATATCATCTTATAAACATGCAGACATTTTTTTTTTATTGAATGAGTTGCTGAACTCATTAGCATCCCTTACTATCTTTTCTTCGATTAACATGTAATAAATCTTTCGTATATGACTTTGAAGTACTTTGGTATGCATATATTATATACTATGCTTTCAAAATAATATCCGTAGACTCTTAATTTTTGACCAATGGTTTAAACAAAATTGGAAAAAAAAAAGTATTACTCCATTAAATTTCGATCAAAGGTACAAGTGGATTATATCCATTAAGAATTTTCAACGATCCTCAATTAGTTGAAATCGACAGCCGGAACTTAAGATATCACATCTTTTCATCACCACCGTTCGATGTGGAGGTATCGAGAATTTAATCAATTGCCTAATCTATTAATTTCACCTTGAAGTCGAGTCATACGCTTTCCGACACTGCAGAAATTACGATGATAGGATTTTCTTCGAAGGAGAAACAAATATTACTTTTCACTATGACCGTCTATTGGCCTGATTTCCGAAATCCGCACCAAACTAGCCTTTCAAAAGTAAGGCCTCCATTTACATTTTTAACACGATAGTTCATCCAAAACTTCTCTTTCGATTATATCTTTTCAAATTCTGGTGCTAATCAAGCTAGAAGATTGATCCCGAAAGGGTATTGATTTCGGTAAAGGGGGAGAGAGAGAGAGAGCGCACGAAGCCAAGCCAATAGTTGTGAGCTAGGTGACGACAACGTGACGACGTGAATGTGAGGGCGGTGGCATTGGGGTGCGATGGCGACGCCACGACGGCGGGGGCTTGGCGGCGCGGCTGCATTAGTGGCAGAGATGGAGGGGGTGAAAGTTGAGTGGTTTTGATATGTGGTGTAAATTCCCCTTAGCACACAAGCCTATTTTGATCCAAGAGATAACCTTATCCCTTTTGGCGATTCATTCCTCATCCGATTCTCTTTCCTGGAGGCTTCAAAATCCCGACTCAGAAACTTCACCTTAATTATATCCACATCTCGTGATAGTATAATTCTTACCAATGTAGACACAAATAGAAATGACTAAAGTATTTGAGGCTCTATTTATTTGGCGAAAAAATGATAATGTTATTTTAACTTGAGCTTTCCCAATGAAAAGAAACCGTTATCCTTGACTAACTAATTTTCTATGAATGAACATCGGAAAAAAAGAGGAAAATATCTTTCTTAAAACATCTTCAAACAAAAAAGGCAGCCTAAGCATTTTAACTTCTCCAATACATACGTAATCTCATAGGACTACAACGTGTATGTATTGTTGGGATTCGGCGCAACAAATGCAAATGAAATAAAGCGTAAAAACAAGAAAAGGAAATCGAGATGCAAGTTTATCTCCGATTCACCTTAAATTAGGGCCACATACATTATATTATTTCGTTATAATTATCATCCCGTACATCTTTGTTACATTCCTCAATTACAAGAAAGAGATAATATATAGCAGTAGTTATTCGTGGGCTCAAGCTCAAACTATAGATGAAAAAATAGGGACTCAGACTATAAAAGCTTTATGGCAATTTGGGGGCGCTGCCCCCGTGACCCTTGCCTGGCTCCTGTACTTTCCTAGCGATGGAGAGTATGAACCATACCCCAGCATATATCATGTTTTCGCCATTCAATACTTCTCTATTTATTCCGGCAAAAAAAAAAAAAGAGGCATTTCTCTCTGGAGTCAATTTGCGTTCACTAAATTAAGCCCACTTTTCTTGCCCAATCGAAGTAGGCATCCATGAGCCAAATGGAAAAAACTAGATCGCATTTGCTTTCGAGCGATCCAATCCTATTGCATGTCTGGTGAGAGAAATCCATTCAATTCCATTGTCCAAACAAAGATGGATATATGCCCATTCGATTTGCATCCACATATCTATCTCGCATTCGTTTGGTGGAGTATTTTTGTGACATTTCAAATCCATTTATTGCATCAAATAAAATTCATGACAGAAAAAAGGGACAGGACATTCGTACCGATTCCTCAACTCCCCTATTCGAACCTAAGTCCAGTGCATCTCCGCCTCGAGATAATTGAGGAGGCCCTCGTATCTGCCCCATGCAAGGCAAGTTACACGCTATTTCAAATTTAATCCTCGCGGATTGCACAAAACATGTAGCACAAACATTGCGTAGAGTATTTAAAAGGAGTAGGCTATGGGACGAGGTTGTTATGTTGGTAAGGATGATTATAGATTAGACCTATCAAAATAGGTCGTAAAATCTATTTCTTATTCACTTGTAAATGAGCTCTCGACCAAAACAAACTCATATATAATGAGCTAAGATATCATATGAGTTTATCATATTCAACATATGAGTCTAAACAAAATGAGTTATAAATGAATTATAGTTTATTTATGCCAAACACACATGATTGTCGCTTCATTTTCTCTCATCTCACTGATCTCGGACTCACTTACTTGGCACTATCACTCAGGTTGAGTATGATTCTTTCTAAATTAAGTTATATATGTAAGTGTTTAGGAATATTGTTTGGGTAGGTTCGAGTACGGGTCACTAAATTGCATTGCATTGAGATGGGTTAAACAGGTTAATGTGCCCATTTGAATCAGACCATTTTCATCTGACCCAAATTGATGTAGCCCGCATCGAAGACGAGCTCGCTAGATCGAGGAGATCAGCCCGCATTTGAGCTCTACAAGTTGAAGAACACAAATAGTAGTAACCAATAATTTCATCTACTAGTCCACCCCGTAAAAAAGACTTTGTCATTCTGTTTGCATTGGAAGATTGAAGACACCTTGGGACAACCATGAGGACATTGGGAAACATCATGTTCTTAATAGCCATCTAGTTTCTAAGAACTTTAATATTTTATGGTTTCTACAAAGTCTAGCTTGACTTTAGTCATTTCGATTGTTCCTCTTTGGCTATAAAATGATATCTAATTTCTGTAGACGACAGACGATCTTGATGAATGAAAATTTGCTTTATGCAATTATCCTGAACCTTGAAGAGTTCATTCCTTTGAAAACCTAAAAGAGTTTTCACTCCATTCTTGAAGAGTCGGGAGTTTTCAAAATTCTGCATCCTTGAAGAGTGCAGTCATCGATCTAGAAGAATCGATATCCTATTAACTTCCTGGAGGCCTAGAAGAGCAACCATTGAAGTTCTTATCCATTTCTTATCTATTTCTTCGGGAACCATCGCCTTATCCTCTGTTAATCGCTACTTACAATACTATCTCAAAAAAACTCAAAAACACAAAGTTGTAGATCGAAGAGTCCTCGAAAGATTGGCATGAAATCAAGTCATTTCGATCTGTATCGAGGAAGTTATGTACATTCTTCCAAAGTCGCGCAGAACTGAAATTTCCTCCCATTTTGTCATGGAGTTGCTGTGCTCCTAAGTTGCTCTCCCGATCCTTTTGTCGAGTAGCCTATTTCAAGGCTGCATCACAAACTGGACCAGACACACCCGTTAATAGGTCTACAACAGATCCATTCTTTCCCCCCACCCAATGTGCAGGCCAATTTATTTGGCCCAATTCTCGCTCCAATTCCATGTGTAGTGTGATTCATATGCCCCATTAAGGAATGGGCAATGAAGTTCTACGTTTCTTATGGATCAAACTATCATTATTGAGTAAAATCTAACAAAAACCATAACCCATATGGATTTTTCTGCGGCTGCTATTTACAAAATAAAGGAAAGATTGTCCAAAAAATCATAAAACTATTGCACTTTTACCAATTCAGCCATAAACCTTTTAATTTTGCTAATCGATCTATGTCTTGCCAATTGAGTAAATTTTAATCAGTTTTGGCTGAAAATATCTGATGTAGACACGCCAACCTGTCCTACGTGGTGGCCAATGTTGATGTGAAAGTTTTGATAATATTTTAATAATATTTTTATTTTGCTGATTTTTTTTTCATTTCTTTTTTCCTTTCGCCGGCCGCCGCCGGGCCTCATCCATCGTCCTGTGAGAATCATGATATAAATAATTATGTCCCACGATGATATGACGGTTCCAAGCCAACCATTCTTTGGCCCACGAAAAAAAAACTAGTTGTACGCCACTTTTCATGTATAAAATTAGAAGCTCATACCTAACAGCTACAGACGATCTAGCAGACATTGGAAGTGCTTGCTAAAATGCCGGAATACCGCCCTAGAGTCTAGATATCAACTGGCAGTCCATTCGTTCACATCGTTTATCCTTTCTATCTACGTCATTTGACTTCTTTACACGATTATTAAATCGCTTCATCTGTGTATGTGAAATTCCCGTCCGCCTATTTTGCTTGAACGATGAGTTTCCACAAGGGTTACTTCTCACTTTAAAGGATCCATTTTTTTTTCTAACTAACGCAATCACGTACACTTTTCTCGGAAGTACAATATTCGCAATAATACCATAATATTTCGAAATATCTCGCCTTTTTGGGCCGATCCCAAAATTTCCATTATGTTTTAGGCACGATGAAGCCGATGATAGGATTTTTTTTTCCCCTCCCTACATCGGCATGCATCGTTTTATTCCAAGATAAGTGCATGTGCATGTATCTTTATTGTTTATATGAAGGAAAAAGAAAGTTAAATGATTCCATGCACAAGCTGACAGAATGTTAGTTAAATCGAATCATGCGCACTATCGTTTATTCATTTTCTAGTTGTCAATCAGTGCTCGATTTATTATGTAACCATGTCCCTTGCGTCATAAAGATTACTTGTGTATATATTTGTATTTATCTAGGTAACCACACTTTGGTGAAAGAAACAAAGAAAGTAGCTAAACAAAGAAATGCACATATATCATACATAGACCAGTTAAAATGGGTCATAGAGCCATTTCTCCACCTATATTGATGGGCCGAATATTATATGGTTATTTAAATTCATTAAATGGGTCATAACTATGATTAGAATAGTAAATAAAAAATAATATAGATGTAAATATGTTCGTAGCTTGCTTATGCTCAATCCACCTCTATGGCTTTCTATTCACTCTCCCTCACTCTCACTTGATCTCATGCGCACTCGCTCTATATTTTCACCTCATTTTCGGCGTAGGTTTTTCTATATTAAATTACATATATAAGTGTTTTAGTAATATGAATTGGGTGTGTATGTATTAGGTTTGAATCGGACCATTTTTGGCCCGGCCCGAACTCGACATGTCTGATCCCGATGGCTGGTCTAATCATACATATGCATTTGTATATATATTCATACGTGCAATCACACGTTACCAAATTTAGGTTCCACTAAGAAAAAGTGATTGCGCTGAAGGTGGATTATGACTTTGGTTACGTTATTCAGCAAAGTGCTAATAATCAGGCCCCCACATAAAGAAACACTAAAAAAGCACAAGGATTATGAACTATATATGAGATAGATACTCAACCAAACACTTATTAAGCTTTTAGCCGAATTAAATTAACCCCTAAGGGCGCTATAGTCTACTCCCAACGAACCCTATTGCGGTTCTGAACTTTGACTTTCTCCGGTCGCCATTTGGAGCCTTTTTTCCAGCTACAGTTGGGGAAAAATACGATCCGAATGCTGGCTTTTTCTCCGGCATAAAAGTCAACTCTCAGCACCCGCGTTTTCACAGAGAGAGAGAGAGAGAGAGAGAGAGAGAGAGAGAGAGAGAGAGAGATTGAGCAACATTTTGATCTTGATGAAAATAAACCTTTCCTCTATAGTTTGTCATGGATTGATCATATGCTTTTAGAGAAAAACAAATGAACATCTTCTTCTCTGTACAGTATAACTCATAAACATTCGATGATAAAAAACCAGAAAAAAGAAAGGGAAGAAAAAAAAGATATTATCAATCATCAAACAGCACCTTAGAGATCTCTTCTTGCTGGGCTCTTGATCCATCCGTAATCATGTCCTCTCCTCAATAATCCTATACCCCGACAAAAATTTGAAAAACTTGGAACAGAAGAGAAGAGAAGCGGCTCGAAAAACTGCAACGCCCTCGAAGTTGGTCCCTCAACCCTCGGGCTCGGAGTCGACGACGTCGTTTGTGCCTCTCGATGGTCCGGAAGGAGGCACCGTCGATCCCTGGGGAAGTAGTTGAAGACCCGGCCTCGGTGCCGGAAGCTCGTCACGCCCTCTGGTGGCGAGGTAGGTCCGAATTCACGGCGATTTGTGACCCCCGGGTGGTCGCCATCCCGAGGCGGGCGGCTGAGCAAGGAGTCGCGAGGAGCAGGATCAGAACGGAAACACGCAGGAGCTTGATAGGAGAGCTCTGGATTTCGACGGAGAAGATGAAGATGGAGACGATGAAGAAGCCATCGGGGGCGCGTGTCGGTTTGGTTTGGTAGAGCCTTGTAGGGTTTTGGACTGGCTATATAGGGATTGAAAGCGGGACGCAAGGTACGCAGTTGGCATGAAATGACAAGGAAGGATGGGGGGAAAGATAGGGGGGAGGACGTGGAATTTACGCTAAAAATAAATGTCAAACCAAGGCACATAAAGAAATATTTTGCATGGATTTTCCTTTTCCCGACTGCCGTCGCTTTTTCTTATGATTTGTCGGTCAAAAATATTTCGATTTTTCTTCGAAGTTCCTGTTCCCATGATGGTAAAAGTACGAGGACGCCGACGACCGCGTAAAGCATAGTTATGTCATTTTTCTTTGGTCGGTACTAATGTCAAATTAGGTTGGTTCAAACCGATCAAATTTTGAAGTTACTTTTCCATTCATACATGCCGCTACGTGATGAGACGAGACATACATATATATATATATATATATATATATTTAAATTCTTGAAAAGAGAAGGAATATACCCATAGCCTGATCTAATATTCGAGTCATAAGTACGAAATAATCGAGGACGATGTTTCAAACATCATGAGTGGTGTCTTGGTAATAACTTTCCACCCCCTCGATTAAGGAATTCTTACATGCTCATGGCTCGCGACCGTGAGTTCGAGTCGGGAAGTTGCACAAACGCGAGTCGAACCGTCAATCAGAACCGCCCGTGTATCTTCCACTTAGGGTCATCGTGTCGCCTCTCTCTGCTCGGCATCATCGTCGCCGCCCAATCAAAGGACGTCGAATTCAGTGAGATCAAGTTCCTCAGAACGTAATTAAGTCCACCATGAAGCATTGAAAAAATAAACATTCGTGCCGCGATTTCTGGAACAAGAAACCTAATGAGAAAGGGAGTTTTCGATGGGGACGTAATAGTAGGAGGATCGAACTAGTCCAAAAATCGTCTGGCAAGCTAATTGCTTCAAGAACGTCACAAGCCAGAAGTCACAAGTCACGTACCTAAGTCCGCCGTCGAAAATTGCTGCGATTTAGCTCGAACTAGACCTAATTTTTCCCCCTCGCGTCACCTACTCAATAGGGAAAATGTGGAATTCCATGCCGACGTGGAAGGGCCCAAAGGAGCATCTTTGG
>JAGVVM010023020.1:0-10907 GCA_019149425.1 Psidium friedrichsthalianum | reverse complement strand
TTTGTTTTATGTTGGTTTTTTTTTTTTTTTTTTTCCCATAACTTGGCTCACCTCATCATCTGAGCTTTGATTTTTATGTCTTCCTCACTCACTCCCTTAGCTACAGGTATTGCCTGGGTGTAGGGACTAGGGTGACTGCGCGAGCTAGGCACATGTAAAATAACATTATCGAGTGAGTAGAGTGTATGGGGACACGGTTTTGGTCTTTGATCTTCGCTCTTTTGCCATTTTCCCTTGATACTGAGCAAGTAATATATGCATATTGGGTATCCATGTTAGATTACACTGCAAAAGGTCATAACATAATCAGCATGATGATAAAACAATGATGAGTCAATCCATGACATCATCTAGACCCAGAAATGAAAGCCACCATAATCCAAGATTGATTGAAGATTCCTATCTCATCAGCTTTTACGAAACAGTTCGTATAATTTGTAGATTAAATGAAATGATACCCAAATTTGTGGGGGCCTAGATTGAGACATTTACCAAACAATTTTTGTGTTGAGTTCTTGTAGAAATGGCCCAGATCGGTATAGTTTAAATGCATATTACAGAAAAATGTCATCCAAAAAGCTAGTTCGGTCTAGTTTCTATTAGAGGATATAGGACTCATCAAAATTGGGATTAATGCTTGAAAAGTTGCATCTTTCTATGTCAAAGCATTCTACCACTTTCATGTTTTGACATTTGCTCAAAAGAAACTTTTACTATTGACAAATGATGAAACAAAAATCACTATCTGAAATTTCTTGAAAGCTCAAATTGTTTTACATTCATTATGAATTGGTAAAAATGAAAAACATGATGAATTGATCTAAAACTTTTACTCATGGTAGGTCAAGATCTTCAAAACATTTTTTATTCAAGGGTGGGGACACCAAAATGGCCCAAAGGAAATTGAAAAATTTATACAAACTGTAAGGTATATCTGAAAAATAAAATGTAGAATGCAAACTAAACATGACTCTAACTAGCTTGAACTATAAACTCTAGGGGATAGCGCGAGTCTGAGCTTCTTGTTTTTGCCATTGATCTTCTTCGTTTTCTCTTTGGCCTCGACAACCTTGAGCTTAAGATACTTGATCTTGGCTTGCTTCATGTCATGAATAGACGCTTGAGGTATCACTGCAGCCATTCTTTTGAATGACATGCCCTCACATGTATCACATTAACGCATGATTAGTTTTGCCAACCGGCTTCGCTCCCACATGGCATGAACAAGAAAATATACTCTTCAAACCTCCAATTTCCCATAAACAGTCGATGTGAACTTCCTCGTTCTTTGGGCTTAAAGGACTTGGGTTCGTTAACAAGATTAGTCATTGGAAATAATGATATTCAAGAACCAGGTCTTGTTCATGCTTGATTTCAAAAGTGGGTGTTTATACTCAGTAATTTTGAAATTGCAAGAGGGCTCCCAAATTTAGTAAAATGAGAGAGGAACCAAACTTGAATATCTCGGGTGAAACATGAAGTCTTACATTGTTGCTCTTAAGTTTGAAAGAGGGATGAACGTTTTTGCCAAAATGGCATTGACACAATTTTTTTCATTATTAACTTGTCAGCAAAAATGCAACTAAAGGATTGATCACATATGTTTTGTGTGGAAAAATCAACAAGCAAAGAACAATAGCATAAAAAATTTGGCTTAGTCATAACCAAAGGAAAAGCTTTTGCAAAATATAAATCTAAAAACGGGATAGGATAATCCCTTGTTTTGCTTTTAAACCTTTGCCACTTTATCTCGATTAACATTAAGGTATTTAGTTAAAACCAAAACCAGATTCTCCCCAATTAGAGGGCTAACTAAACTGATCAAGTGACTTTCTCAAAAAAAATGCTATACTCTTCTAAAGTTAGAGTTAGCTCATGCTTACTAAATATAAATGTAGTAGTCTTTGGGCTCCAAAAATGACTCAGTGTATGGACAAGACTGAATCAAAGTCAAATATCAATGTGTCGCGACCCGAAAGATAATTTTAATTTTTAACGATTTTTGATCGGATGAACGGATTATTAGGTTAATTAGATTAACTAACTAACGCGGACCCTCCCAAGCCCTACCGATCGCAACTTTGGTTTTTTTGTTTATTGATTTTAAAATTTGGAGTCGCCACTAATCGTCTTAGTAGGTCGATTAGAAAACCTAAATAAATTAGCGGAGAAACTAATTTATTTCTGCGAAACCAGAGAAAATGGATTCGGGGACTTGGTTACGCTAGATCACTCTAACGCCCTTCCAATACCATTTTATTTCATGAAAGCTCATTTGGGATGATTGGGGAAATGCTTGGGTCAAACTGACTAGAAGGGCAAACTAGTCATTTCTCAAGGATCGAAAAATGGAAACAAGTCAAACCAGTTGGATGTGGTCATTCTTATTTCCGACAATTTCTGAGAACTTTTCTAAATTATGTTTTTTCTGATTTTTGGAGGTAATTTACCCATGGGGGGGTAAAATCTCACGAAGTTAGGAAAAAAAAAAAAAGGGAAAAATCATCAAAATAGGATTCACCAGTCGAAACGACCAATTTCCTAATTTTTGGGATGTTTTTCTGATTTTTTGAAATTTTCCATACAATTGTCATCATAAGGGGTAAAATCATCATTTGAAAATATCAGGAAGGGCAATCATCAAAAATAGGATTGACCAGTCGAAATAACTTGTTTCCTAATTTTTGGGATTTTTCTGAATTTTCTGAAATTTTTTCAGACAATTTGCCCTTAAGGGCAAAATCGTCATTTTAAAAATATCAAGAAGGGAGATTCATCAAAAATAGGATTGGCCAGTCGAAATGACTCGTTTCCTAATTTTTGGGATTTTTCTGAATTTTCTAAATTTTTTCAGACAATTTGCTCATAAGGGGAAAAATCGTCATTTTGAAAATTATCAGGAAGGGAAATTCATCACAAAAATAGGATTGACCAGTCAAATGGCCCGTTTCTAATTTTGAGATTTTTCTAAATTTTTTGAGATAATTTTCCCCATAAAGGAAAATTCATCATTTTGAAGAATTCATTATGGAAATTCATCAAAATAGGATTGACCAGTCGAATGGCTCATTTCCTAATTTTTGGGATTTCTGAATTTTCTGAAATTTTTTCAGATAATTTTCCCAAAGGGGCAAAATCGTCATTTTGAAAATATCAGGAAGGGAAATCATCAAAAAGAGGATGTCCAGCAAATAGCCTGTTTCTAATTTTTTGGATTTCTTTTTTGAATTTTCAGAATTTCCTGATTTTTCTAGTAGTTTTTAGATTTTTTTTTTATGATTTTTATGAATTTTTTCATTTTTCATTTTTTTTTAATTTGAATTTTTTTTGAATTTTTATTTATTATTTAAATCATCTTAATATTATATTATTTATAATATTAAACAAGGGAACCGGGTTGGGCCTCATCCTTTAGGCCCACAGATACGAACTACGCTCGGACCGGGCTCAATCATAAGCCCAAATTAAGGACTTTAGAAATCATGACAAATTCAAACTAAACATGGCCCAAATTAAAACTAATCCAGTGTTAAATGAACTAGCCCACCCGGAAGAGTCCACTTACCTGGCCTAAGCTTGGAAGAAAATCATTGTTTTGAGTCCACTCTGTTCTAGTTACTTGAATGACGCCATTGGAGAGTGATGATCCAGGCCAAGCCAAAGGCGAAAAGCATCCCCCCCTCATGTGAGAGTTGCACGACTTCCTTCCAAATGAAGACCATCCTCAAAACACGACAATGCTCCCGACTAGTAAGATGAGGAACGACAATTGAGGCATTTGTTTGATAAAGCTTCTCATAAGCTTAGGTGGATGTCCAGCTTTATGTTCGTCGTTGCCCACGCAGCTCTGCATCCAAATGTCTCTTCCTAAAAGGGCGCCACGTGAGTAAGGGGTGGCCGTAAGTTTCGCAAATCTCGATCCTTGGTGGTGTCTTTCTAGATTCGAGATTGCGTTCCACTTTCAACTTCAGAATGGCATGTTCTAGACCTCCATGGTCCAATTGCTAATGTTAGTTTATTGTCAATCGCTACACTTGCAGACTTGGGATGCACCTCGCTGACAGTCTTTCCAAAATCCAACCCAAGCACACCACAGAGAGAATAGACCTTGTTTATATACTCCAAAACTTTCTAAAGGCGTTCAGACTTCTCCTTCTGAAGAGTACGAAGACGTGTTGTTTGATATTCGAAAGCTTCTGAGGGGACAAGTCTTCTTCATCCAGATTAAAGCTACTGCTTGCGCATTGTTTGCATTGACCATACTCCGATATCTCTCCACTGATCCTCTCAATTTGAGCCCATATGTCAACCAAATGTTTTATCCTTTCCTCTTTCTTTTTGCTCATATCCTCCACCACAGGGGTCACAGAAGCAAGTTCTGTTTTAATGACTCTGACCTCTTCTCAGCTTGAATAGGCGAATGAATATTAAGTTCTCCAAGAGCACCGTAAGTGTGCAAGCTCAGCTTCTTGGCTGCAACAGACTGATGTGAGACGAGCCTTGCAATTGGCAGCATCCTCAACTTTTCTTCTATAAACTTGTAAGCATTCAGCCTCCGATCTATAAGCATGCGATCTTTATCGCTTCACTTTCTCTAATGTCATTCCATAATTGCTGAGTTCCCTGAGCAAAGTATTGCAGCTAGAGCTTGAAAACACGCCTGCTTGGAGGACTACCAATTGCCAGCATTTTTCACACCAGTTGCTCTCTCTCTCTCTCTCTCTCTATGTGTCCATGAACTCAGAAGAAGAATGGCCTTTGAGGCAAAATGCTGATCCTCTCCCTCCCTCAAGAAGAGATACCCCCGAGGAAGAAAGCCAACCAATAGAGCTGATCTCACTCAGGAAACTATCTTTCAAGCCTCGTGCCAAACTCTGGAGTTACCACTCAAAAGAGACCCATTAAGGTTGGATGGGGTGGGGGGAGTGTAGACGATGGTCAGAAGAAAGGACCCTCCCCTCCCGCATGAGCAGTCCATGTCCTTAGCCTCCTCCTCTCTAAGGCCATCCCCACCCCATTGTGAAGTAGCAGATTTCCAGTCTCCAAATAGTGCATGAAAGTCAGAAAGCAATCAGGAGCAAACTCGAGTGCATGAGCCTGGTGTTGGACTCAATTTCCAGGACCACCGCGCGAGTTTATGAAATCCTTCGACTAGGCAAGGTGGAGAGCGATGGAGGATTAAGGCTTTTTTGCAACGGCGACGATGGAGGTGGTGGACAATTTTAGGGGTCCAAGGAGTGGATGGTGGTGATCGTCTCGGCGATGAGAGTCCCCCTTTCTGTTTTGCTTTCAAATGCAATCTTTGTGCATGTGCATGAAATGATACGTACTTACCCACACAGTTATATTTAAACTTGGTATCCATAAATTTTTTCCATTGTCCTCAAAGAAGTGACCCAAATCAACTGGATCGAGGCAGAAGCCTTCTGGAGCTCCCACTTCTTCTTCCATGGACACTAGATACACTTTGATGCAGCCAATTAAGTCAACTCCAGCATCAACGCTGGAGAAAACGACGCGCCGCTGCTTCTTGGGCTCGGCTGCCGGATCAGGCGTGTGCCGTGCTTCTGCGTCATCTTTAGGGTTTCTCCGGACAGGGAAATGGGAAAAGGAAAGGCGGGAAATTATAGAGAAGAGAGTTGCAGGGGTAGTTGAGGGTGAAGAAGAGGACGAGAGCGAGGGTGGAGAGGAGGGTGGTACGGAAAAGGAGCTTGGAGGAGGCATTGAGGAGCTTGGTGCTGTTCACGTGGCGGATGTAGCTATTGTACCGCTTCGGCTTCATCGTCTTGCCCAAGCCTGGTGGCGACGGCATTGTCGACGAGCTACCAAACCATCAACTGGGCTATCTTCTTCTCCTCTTTAATTAGATCCTTCGGATATGTCCCTCCCTCGTTTTTTTTTTTTAGTCCCTCAAGTGTGTTGGAGAAGACCGAGATGTAGGACTCTCCAGCTATCCCCCTCCAGGACTCTTCCTCTCTTTCTTTCTTTTTTTCTGTATTCTCCCCCTGGATTCAGCAGCTGTCCTCCTGTAAAAACTTGTGCACCCCCAAAGAAGTCCCCCCCCCCCCCCCCCGCGAAACTATCCTCCCCTCGGGTATTTGGTCAGCTCCTCATGAGTTCCTTGTTCCACTTTCATTGCATTTCCCCATAACCGTTATCAGCATCCCCTATGACAGGAATTGAGGCAGCGCGAGTAATCTGTTGCCCTTGAACTACCCTTTCCCATAGGATATTAAACCAGTATCAGGCAACTCCAATCTAGCAGCAGATATTGAGAACCCGCTCGTGAAGCAGTAATCGAATCCAGCCCTCTCCACGAGTTTCGCGCTGAGGACGTCGAAGCTAGACGGCCCCTGGTGAATCCCTGGCGACATGATGATGCGTCGAAATCCCTTGGCCGAGGACTTCGCCGTCGGATCCTGATCCCGGTGACCGGAGCACGCGATCGTTGGGCGGGACAATCCTTTTCTTTTTACCCCTCTCAGCTATGACGTTTATATGGAAAGCATCCTAGATACACAAGCCAAACCAATTCAGCAAATCGGGTGTCTTCTTTCTCGTGCGGTGAGAAAATGTCTCTCTAAGGTTGAGCTTGCAAAGCTCGTCCCTTTCTGGTGAATCAGTCTTGTTAACCCCTTAATCCGGGCCATCGCCGCGGTTTCACGCATAAATCGAAGAAGGTATGAGCTTGCCATCCTGGCTGCCTCCTCCTTGGATCAAAGCCATCTATCACGTGCTGAGAGAAGTAGCCCTGAAATGCAGTTCCTAAAAGAGTGTTAAGTTGACATCATAACAGCTCTATTGTTGCCAAATGAGAGTCTTATTCCAGACGTATGCTCCCCAGCTACGCGAAGAAACTTCCCGAGTTGAATAGCTGCATCAAGTGCTTCAAGTATCCATGATGGAGGTGCCTCGGCTTGGGGTCTTCGTCGTTGTCCGTATCGGCGCCGAGGAACTCCGAGCAGAGATTCACCATTTCTTCCTCCTCCAGCTTCTTTTTCACTTCTGCCCTCTTCTCAACGATAACTTGCGACCAAATTCCTCTTGCTCTGGAAAAATCCTAGCTCCTCTATGGTATAAGGGTCCCTATGAAGACATCACCGCTCCTCCCTCTGTTCGAGGAGAGAAAGACTGAACTTGGGGTTCATCCCTGTTTTTTCGCCTCCCCCGTGCCTCCTCTCTTTTGTGCGTTGCATGATAAAAAAAAATCCCCGTGTTTGTCCTCTTTTTCTTTTAATCATCATGTTTCCGCTTTTCTTTTCATCATGGTGTTTGTTTTCAGCTTTTGCTTTTGGTGACCCTCATCATTTACTCCATTACCATCGAAAATGCATAGCATATGTTCACCGAATGTTTTCTTGAATATTAAAATACCTTCGAGTGACGAGAACAATCATGGGATTTGAAGAATCCCCACCCACCATGAATTGGACAATTCTGTACCTGCGGGCTTATTAAAATATATGCAATAAAATCGCAGGTTTTGTGAAGCTGACGGGTAAGAATTCGATTCATCCATTAGCAAAGACTAATATGGTGAATTAAACTTAATTCATAGTCGTCAATGCAAAATGCATTGTGAAGAAAAATAAAAATGCGATGCATGAAGAAAGAGACCTATCAAATGATAAATTGAATTCGAAAAATCGAACGCAACAACGGAAAGTGCACCATCAGGCCATTGAAAAATTTGGACTATTTGAGGACAATGTCACAACTGCAGAAATGAAAAAATCGAAAATTACAAAGCTAAAATGAATTTTCTATGATTTTTTCAATTAAGCTAAAAATGAGATTAACAAAGTAATTCCCGATTCCAGATTAATTTTTGCAGATTTTCTCTAGCCAAAATGAAGAGAGAATTAAAATAAAAATACTGACTATTTTTTCATATTTTTGTGGCCTCAAATGCTAATTTTTATTAAATATTTTCCTAATTTCTGAAAAATATTAAAAAATGCAAAAAATATGAAAAATAATTTTTTGGTCAAAATTGGTTCCCTAGGCTTGGAGAAGGTCTCCAAAGTTGATTTTTTAATTTTATGAATTTTTATGGATTTTCTATTAATTTTCAAAAATAAAAATGCGGAAAAATACTAAAAATATGAAAAATCATTTTTTGGTCAAAATTGGTTCTCTAGGCTTGGACAAGGTTCCCAAAGTTGATTTTTTAATTTTATGAATTTTTATGGATTTTCTATTAATTTTAAAAGAGAAACGGTGATTAAAAATCAAGTGTCCATAGCTGCCCCTCTTTGAAAGGAAGCTCGGTAGAGGTTCATTTCAAAGATGAGATGACACCTAAATTCTAATCGACTCAACCTAAGAAAATACAAAGAATCGTGACATTTGACCTCCAATACCTCTCTGTGTAAGTTCTGATCAGACCGGCTTGAGGAGGCTCTTATGAAGTGGGGGAGAGATAAAGAGGTGAGCTTACCTGGCACTTACCTGCCCGTTGTATGGCTGTTGCCTGACATGAATGCTCTTTGAACGAGCACCTAAAGATTCATTCCAAGGATACTCCGGGGAGGTTAAGATTTGACCTGTATGGTAGGTCGACCCATGGTAGAGTTCCTAATGAAAGGATTCTAGCGACGATCTATCCTACTTAAAGGATTCGCTCGCATTTTGACCCGTATGGTGGGTCGTACCATGATAGAACTCTGATAAAAGGATTCTACTAAGCGGTTTATCCGATGTCGGGTTCACCGAAGAAAATGCATGTAAGAAGGACTTTTGTGCCTATAAGAAGGACTCTTGTGCCTGTAGGGAGAACTTTTTGAAAACGGACTGTTCCGTATTGGGGTTCCCAATGGAAGGGTTCCAGAGACAGCATATCCTACAAAAGGGGCTTGTTCATGTGGTGCCTACAGCTCACGACTTGAAGATGGACTATTCCATATTGGGGTTTCCAACAGAAGGGCTCAAGAGACAGCACGCCCTATAAAAAGGGCTCGTTCATGTGGTGCCTGCAACTCAGGACTTAAAAATGGACCGTTCCGTATTGGGATTTCCAATGGAAGGGCTCTAGCGACAGCATACCCTTTTTGGGTAGACAGAAGAGGTATTGACTAAAAAAATGATTTTTAGATGCCAATCTGAGATCTGTGGAGACTAGGAATCCTGAGGAAGCTCAAACCCAATTTATATTCTCTTGTCGCTTTAGGAATAAGCCAAAGAGGTAGAGATTAAGAACACGAGAGTGGGTCGATCGTGAACTAATGAAGGTCTTATGAGAACATGTCGTTCACGCGTCGAAAGGGTTAAAAAAACTTACCCGGGTCTTCTGAGTTAATGATCAAGGCATAGGCAGGCTGGCTGTGTCATGCCTATTTGCTCACTAAATGACTGTATGTGTTGCACTGGATTTGAATACCCTAACAATCGTCAGAATTCATTCCTTTGAAAGGTTCAGGTTGAAGATATACTTACTTGCGGATTTGGAAGAAACGCTTAGTGGTTTCTTGACAATTAGGCTTGTTCACTCAACAATTGTCGAACGGATTTCGAGACCTTGGAAGGTAACTCGAACATCAGGAATGTGTTACCTGTCAGGCAGTGTTAGAGGTAACATGCGCAAGCATTTTCATCAATGAGTTCATTGGTTCATGCAAAACTACTCAGCTAAGTTTGCGATGATTAAAAGCAATATGTGTAATAACTCATGATGCAATCAATCAAAATATGAATCATGCATGACTATTCTGTCAAGTTTGCATTACCAATTCTATTCAAGAAGGTCATCATAGTATGAACACCTCGAATGTAATCTGAATGGGGGACTTCAGTCCGGAATGGCTTTCTCTCGCTCTCAAGAAAGACTGTTTATCTTGGTTATAGGATTGAAAGGAAATCGCTCAATCTTACCATCATCGCATTCAGCAAAGGTTTGAGTAATCTTGCAATTGGTACGATCAAGCCAATCTGGAGGTCTTGATTGGGACCATAATGTAGGCTGGGTCAAAGGTTTACCAAAGGGGACTCATTTGAGTCAAGGTTATTGACAAAAAAAGTCTTCATCATTTGCTCCAGGTTTACAAGTCAAGAACCCTGCAAAATGAGAGAGAAATAGTCTTGCTCGTACCTTTTCGAGCGATGCTTAAAATCATTTAACCCTACGTTAACTCAAGCACCTTAATCAGAAAAGACTTTCATGGGTTGTAACATAGGTTGGGATTGGGGGCTAAGGAAATAAAAGGCTTATTTTGGCCCAGAAAATATATGAGATGGGTTTGATATTGGTGATCATTGCGTCTATATCATCAGTCTCGACCCTTTAGGAGAGACCTCAAAGAACACCATCGTTGTATGAGGATGGTGTCAATTCCTGCTGATGCCGTAGCCGCTCCCAAACGGTGTAAGCTTCAACTGTGTATATTTCGCAATCTGACTTCTTCAAAGAGTTTTCTTCTGCAACCAGATCCCATTGGGGATTTACATTGATTTGAATGAGCATTGGCCTTGCTTTGACTGGCGCTTTGCTTTTTTTTGTGCCGGGATTAACATTCTTCTTTTTTTACCTTTTCTTTTTTTTTTTTGTAGAAAAAGGAATTTCCAAAGATTGTGCCGTTATACACATGCATATCAAAAATCATACTTGAATAGATGACTAGGGAACTCTTTGTAGACCCATTTCTTCTGAGTTCTTTTGCTTTGAGGTATTGCCATCTTCATTTTAGAATGAGCAATAATCACCAACGGGGTTTTAAGAAACGAATATGTAGGCTCAATTGGGCGATGCAAATGATATGAATGTATCGGATAGAGAAACGAATGCTTTTCGTCATCCTAAGGCACTTGAATTACCATGCGAGGTCGAAAGCAAAGAATCACTCGAAAATTGATATTAGTCCGAGCAAGAGAATTTCTAACCATTTACCTCTTGCCATTGCTGGGACTACCTT
>JAGVVM010023017.1:0-15366 GCA_019149425.1 Psidium friedrichsthalianum | reverse complement strand
AAAAATTCGACAATACCCGCTATAAAAATAATTCTATCTAAAACCTAATAGACTTATTTCCATGTACGCGGTTGCGATTAGGAAATTTTCCTAATCGATTACACTTTGTAAAATATTTGGATGTCTTTGAGTATCTTCAGGAAATTTTCAAATTATCACAACATTGCACCAAATCCTCCAAAATATTCATATCAAATCACAATCTTCCAAATTAAATACAAGATATATTGCAGATATTTTTAGAATTTTTAATTTCCGAACTTAACAAGCTATTTTTCCAATCAAGGCAATTGAATATTCTAACTCGCAATGCAATTTTCAAGATATGCAAATATGCTTAAAGCATGCAAAATTTTTTCAATCGAGGCAAGTGAATATCCAAAATCTAGAGAATATCCAAGGTTCAAATTTTTGTTTTCTTTACGTGCAATCTTTATGACATGCAATTCAATCAATCAAAAATATGCTCATAAGCAAGTGAATATCTCAAATTTCAAATTAGGAAATACCCGAAATTGCTTTCCTGTTTTTGATTCACACCGAAACTTGACGATCAAACCTTGCACTTTGGCCGAACGGCCAGAGGAAACTCCTTGGATGGGCGCTTGCACGTACGAGTGATACTTGGTGGTTCTTAGTCTGATTATGGGCTGTCCCACCTCGAATAGCAAGATTTTAGGCGCTATCAGCAAGGACTTCGTTTCGAACAACGATCGATTTAGTGGCAAATTCCAGATGCCAAACAGCAGCTATGGTGGGGACTCCTCAATGTTGTTGGGACGTGAGGACTGCTATGTGCGACTGGTAGCTTATCAGTGGGCTTTGGTGATGAAGGCATTACAAAGTGTTGGCCAATGAACGCTCGTCTTGGTCTCACCTTTCTTTCAATATTGCCGTATATCAATCTCTGCACACTCCTTGTGGCCGAGTATATCAAAGTGAGAGTCCCCCCTTTTTCTGACCTTGTTCTTCTTTATATAGGTGAAGATATCCAATCTTAGACAAGGAAAAGAATATATCTTTTATTCCCTCTCAATCAAATGAGATTCACTTTTGCTTTTTCCCTTTCCATTTGGTGTAAATATGGCCAGAGAATCGTGTACCCCTTACACCAATCAAGCTTATGCGATTTTCCTTCTGTAATGCTTAGAAGATATTATATTCTCTACTGATGCATATCCACATGTGAATGTCTTATTTGCATTGCCTTTTTCTTGTTTTAAAACAAAGATGTGCCCCCACATGTGATTTCGTCCACTTTTCAAACGTGAACTTGGTTAAGTTTTCAATTTTATGGACTTGTTCCAGTTTATTCACTTAAGCTCAGAATTCCCATCACTTAAATTCATCCCTGCCGATCCGATTGATTTAGTTTGTGAACATCCGCTTAGTCCGCTAGTCCAACTTGATGCAAAATGCAAGGTACACGAATGCTAAAATTAAATATGAATGTTGAATTTATTTTTTTTTGTGGGAATTAAATTTAACTCCTGATTTTATGAAAAATAATGACTAACAAATAAAATTTAGGTGTCAACATACACACATGTATATCAAAGATCACACTTGAAGAGTTGACTCGGAAACTCTATGTATACCCACTTCTTCTGAGTTCTTCTGCTTTGAGGTGACGCCATCTTTATCTTGGAATGAGCTATAATCACAAACAAGAATTTAAGAAACGAATATATGGGCTCAATTGGGCTGTGCAAGCGATGAAAATGTGTAGGATAGAGAAACGAATGCTTTTCGTCGTCCTAAGGCACTTGAATTACCGTACGAGGTTGAAAGCAAAGAAACACTCAAAAATTGATGTTAGTCCGAGCAAGCAAATTTCTAACCATTTACCTCATGGTATTGCTGGGACTACCTTCATTGGCCCGATGTGGGGTAGTTCTTGATGGGGTTATGAAATGAAATCGCCACTTAAATGGTTATTGATAGTCACCTGTAGTGTTTAGGATAGAGAAATGATCGTCTCTTTCCCTTGACTATCGTACCTTTGGCGAGAAAACCTATTGTCTTGGAAAATGCGGAACCTATTTAGCACACAACTCACTATGGATGTAGGACGTGTATGGAAATAGTTGTCTTTCATCATCCTGTCATGCCCCATTCTACACATTCGATGCATCATATGCAGTTTATGCTCCAAGCCAGAATTGGCAAAATTAAACATGTAGAAGAGTCATGCATGAATGTAATGCAGATGTGGTAATTTTTAGCATCACGCTGTTTATAGAATGTGCAAGGATGGAAGAGAATTTCTCAAGAAAGGGGAATTTGAATTGCCCTGGACATACGGGTCGAATAAATCGAGGGTCTATTCTTTAAGTCCAGGGTGGCTCGTATCTGAGTTTGTCCCTGCACAACGAAATGCATAGGTGAAGTGAAGCATTTGGGTGTGCTTAATGTTGACAACCTCCATGGCCGTCGGTCGAATGCCCCTACAAGAAAGAAAGCAGAAGGGTATCCTTGAAACCAAATGAGTTAAAGAAGATATACTCTCCTTTTCAATTCAAGGTTTGCTATCAATTTGCCCCTGTTTCATTAGGATGGATCTCTTCAGATGATCATAATATTGCCCCTTGGGGTTGTCTCTTTAGACATGTTAAATGTTAGTATAAATATTTCCCTTCATCTTGAATGCCTGCATGATCCCTTTATCAACTTCGCTGGGCTGGGTTTCGCTCGACTTTCGATGGACATTCACCATTAGGGCCAAGGTTATAGCAAAGTATTGATTTCGATCTCATTCGTCGAGTGTCCCTGCTTCTTTTGCAAAAAGAGATGTGCAAAAAATTATTTTATTTATTTACAATATTTACAACATTCCCCAACCTTGGGGATCGAACTCGGACCGTTTCGAACCACTGTCATTTCCCATCCCATCAGGCCCATTAAACCGTAGGCATCCATGGGGGTTCTTTTTTAACGGTTAATCTTTAGATGGCATAATCTTTCGTATTGGGCAATTCTTCGTCATGATGCTTTTCAAGGCAATTTACAATCCCTGTTAAGACGGAATGAAGTAATTCAGAACCCGAGACGATCATAGGTAAATTGGAACGATACAAAACTATCCATTTCTGAGGTTGCTCAGGTCTTTCATTCGCATTTTTCTTATTTGAAGCCGTCCATCTAGTGGCAATGTCCACAAATTGATTTGCCCCTAGTTTCGTTCAATCAAGAGGACTTCGTAGTCTAGTATGACTGTGTTCTCGAGCCAGTTGCAAATTCCTGAGAATAGAAGGGGTCCAATTTAAAACTGGAGCAATTGAGGGTAATTGAAACGATACAGAGTTACTCTTCGGGTTTTCACGAAATTTTTGTCGCAATTAATTCGTCGCGAGTTTGGTGAAGTGATGGATTCAAGCATTTAATAGGAGAAAGGGAGATTACTACTTCTTGCTTTTGCATTAATTCCAGACATCCATAAAAGCAGAAAATATCCCATGCAAGGAATAAGCATATGCATTCGTTCAGGATTGATTTTTCTCCTTTGCAGGCTCTCTAGCGATCAGCTAGCTTCGTTCCAAATCAGGTACGCATCGGCCATGTTGAAAGACCCGTGATCTCTGATTCGACATACAGGCTCGGTATGCACATCACAGCCCCGATGCTTACCAACATTGAACTGGTTAATCATGGCGGAAAGCTCATCGTCAATGCCACTTGTTTGGTGCTGATACAACCCTCTTTTCTCGGGAGGCATTAATGCTGACCCCATGGGATCGGCCTTTTCGTACCTTCCTCCAACAGAACTTGGTCTCGTATGAACTGATCTAACTCACCTCTTAAATGGGCATTTTTGATCCTCAGATACCCTTCGTCGAGGGTGAGGTGGCTATTGCAGTTGAGGCGGTGGAGGAGTCGAAGCTTCTTTATATCTCTTGTTCTCTGCTCAGAGTTTTTCATTTTCAACTCTTAAAACTCGACTTCATGGCTCTCATGTTGGTCCTTACCCGGGTCGCCTATTTTAGAACCAAAACTTGATTTGCATAGGTTTAGCCCTAATTCTTGGCTCAGTCCATTCTTTGTCTGTCATCTGGTATAGAGCACCCTATGAAGAAATCTTCAAGCCTTTGTACCGACTCTAGGTGTGACGTCGGCGACGCTTCCTTTGACCCTGGTTGTTGTTATCCCTATTTTTATTGAGATCTTGGACGTCATTGCGGAAGGGCTAGGCTCCATGGTCTGAATTCCAAACATGGCTTCAAACTCTTCATCTCCCATATTCAGCAAGTAACGATAACTCTCAAGTGTGTTGGGTTGAGACATCCTCGATTGGTTAATGGTTTCACAATGTTTGCACCTCCTCTTGTATTTTTACTCTCTCTGAATTTTCTTAAGCGACCGTGTATGCTTTAAAACTCTCTTCTGAGCATGGATAAAGATTACCAGGAGCATGTCTCTTTTAAATTTAGGCATGAGCTTGGAAACTGTATTGTTTTTCCCAAGATTTCTATCTTTCTCAACCTTTTTGCCGTGTCTCCTGCACGGTTGTCTTCTTTCATCTTTTTCATAGTGGCAGGGCTTCTATCATTACCTCTTCTACCTATCTCAAGCGTCGGCTTTGCAGGCGAGCTCTTTTCTCTGTCTACAAATGAAGACAAGTCTTATCTTCTTTCGCTAAAGTTTGCCTTGTCTCCCACTTAAGTCATTTTTCTCGTCTTCTTTCAAGCGGTGACATCACCTCAAACTTTTTTGCAAAGATTTTGGATTTACTCGGTTCGAGATTGCAGACTAATAGGGATTCGAGCCAACGGAGGTGACACCGAAAGGGAATGGCATGTAGGAAAATCCGACCGATAGATATTGCCACCGTGAAGTCAATATTTAACGCGAAGCGGATTATCACATTCGCATTCCAATCGTCTGCTTCACTTCTCTCCTCTTATCTTTCGGATTCTGTTCCGTCGACCTTGGTTCTCTCCTCTACCATTTTAACGATAATGGCCAATCTTCCTACGCACATCTTCCCGGCTGAAGTTACGGTCAAATGGGAAAAACTTTATCGCCTTGGCCGGGCTATATTTATATAGCCCATCATCCAAGTGTTAAAGCCGAGATTCTCGGTCTATTCAGGGAAGTAAATGCCTCTTCGATCAAAGGCACCAACTTGGAGAGGAAATACTGGGGCGTTCCCACACATCTTCATCAACTTTTTGGAGGCCTGCTGGAACACCTACAAAATAATCACCTTAGCCCGCATCATGAAAGCTTGCTACCAGATCGATTTGAATGCCTAGAGTTTGCAGAACACTCGGGTGCCCGGTACAGAAGGCCATCAAGTCTGCTGAGAGAGAAGATGGTGGAGGGCTTAGCTTTGAACAAGGCGTACTTGAGCATGATCCGAGAGATATCGTGATGAAGTTCAGATGTAAGTGGCTGGAGGAGAGGCTTGATGATCTAACGGCGGATATAGCTTTCGAAAGAGACTTGATCGAAATTTGAGATTCGTCGTTGAACATCATGAGGTTAATGCAGCCAGGCACAAGGAGAAATTTACCTGTTTGTTCTTCAAGCTTGCCGATCTCAAATCCCAGGTCGCTCAGTGTAGGCAGAACATTACTTCATGGAAGTCAATTGAGCTCTTTTGTGATGCTTATTAGGGCTCAATTTGGTTTTACTTTCCTCCCCAGTGAACTGTTGTAATACTCCTTGATGAATGGAATGAGAAAAAAACTTCACATGTTTGTGCTCTTATTTTCCTGCCATCTCTTCTTCCGCATGATAGAACAATTTGAGGTACCGAAGACGTCGAAGCTTAACGTTCTTCTGGTGCTCTTGTTAGCTGCTGTAGATGATGATATCAAGAGCACTAAAGAAGCATTCGGCGGTGGCCCCCAGTAGCCGCCTAGAGACTCGCGTTCATTCATGTAAATTAGTAAAGCTGTGACCACTCGTCAGTGTGCCAATAATGCACCAAGCCACCTATTGCGTGCCCCACTTCATTCATGTTTTGTTTCTTACGGCGTCCATTTGCTCGTGTCGGTAGAAATGGCTATGGGCCATGCCCATTAATAAAACACCGACCCTCCAAAGTTCTCCATGTGTTCGAATCTGAGGAAGTTTTAAGGCAGGCATTTGGTTGATTTAATCAGAAAGGCTGCAAGGTCGGGTTAATATATTACTTTTTGGGTTCTGATTAAACAATTTATATTTTTTCTCAAGAAGTATAGGAACCCCTCAATACATTAAGAATGTCCCCGTGCTTGACGGATACATTCACCGTCCCATCAAATACATAGCCCATACGTGCCCACTAATGACTGCGTTTCTAACTCCGGGAGGATCGATCTCTTCGCCTGCCCCCAAGTTGAGGGATCGGCAACTTCCCGTCGTTTCGTATTTCCGAAGATTATTCCTGGTGTATTATTGAACTTGACTTTGCTCCCATCTGGGGTACCTATGTTTCCCTGCAAAAGTAAGGAAATAATGAGTATGTTATCCAAGAGAGGTCGGTCCATGACTCGTCTAATTGGACCAACATTATTTTTATTTGTATGGAAAAATCAGCAAAATTTCTTAGGAAGACATGGATGAATTTCTCAGAAAGAATTTTTCTTGCAGATTTTTATGACTGAAAAATGTGATAAAATCTCTTGACGTTTATCAAATTTTCTGACGGAAATTTTTTCTATTATCACAAAAAATTTTCAAGAGTAATTTTGTCAAGAAAATCTTATATTCATTGAAGCATTAAGGAAAGATTGTGACAAATCTTTTATTGGTCACAAAATTTCCCGAAGGGATTTTTCCGCATTCATTCATTTTTTTTTTCAGAAGGGAACACAATTTGATTTTATTTTCTTTTGAAAAAATGACCACAATGTTAAGTTCACAATTTAACCGACACCTAACATGGACCGACCGAAAATAAATGCAAGCTAAAGTTAGAGAACTTACTTTTACCTTGAAGACTGATAACTCTACAAAAGTAGAGTTAAAGTGCTTCTAAAATGAGGATAATTGAGTTTAGTCGTTCGAGTTTTATTTAGTTTTTAGAGTTTTTGCTTACTTTAAAGATTAAGTAAGCAAAACTCTAAAAACTAAATAAACTCGAACGACTAAACTCAATTATCCTCATTTTAGAAGCACTTTAACTCTACTTTTGTAGAGTTATCAGTCTTCAGGTAAAAGTAAGTTCTCTACTTTATCTTGCATTTATTTTCGGTCGGTCCATGTTAGGTGTCGGTTAAATTGTGAACTTAACATTGTGGTCATTTTTTCAAAAGAAAATAAAATCAATTGTGTTCCCTTTCTGAAAAAAAAATGAATGAATGCGGAAAAATCCCTTCGGGAAATTTTGTGACCAATAAAAGATTTTTGTCACATCTTTCCTAATGCTTCAATGAATATAAGATTTTCTTGACAAAATTACTCTTGAAATTTTTTGTGATAATAGAAAAATTTCCGTCAGAAAATTTGATAAACGTCAAGAGATTTTATCACATTTTTGTCATAAAATCTGCAAGAAAATTCTTTCTGAGAAATTCTCCATGTCTTCCCTAAGAAATTTTGCCTGATTTTTCCATACAAATAAAATAATGTTGGTCCAATTAGACCGAGTCATGGACCGACCTCTCTTGGATCACATACTCATTATTTCCTTTACTTTTGCAGGGAAACATAGGTACCCCAGATGGGAGCAAGTCAAGTTTCATAATACACCAGGAATAATCTTCGGAAATACGAAACGACGGGAAGTTGCCGATCCCTCAACCTTGGGGGCAGGCGAAAGAGATCGATCCTCCGGAGTTAGAAAACGCGTCATTGTGGGCACGTATGGGCTATGTATTTTGATGGGACGGTGAATGTATCCGTCAAGCACGGGACATTCTTAATGTATTGAGGGGTTCCTATACTTCTTGAGAAAAATATAAATTGTTTAATCAGAACCCAAAAGTAAATATTTAACCCGACCTGCAGCCTTTCTGATTAAATCACCAAATGCCTGCCTTAAAACTTCCTCAGATTCGAAACCACATGGAGAACTTTGGAGGGTCGGTGTTTTATTAATGGCATGGCCCTAGCCATTTCTACGACACGAGCAAATGGACGCCGTAAGAAACAAAACATGATGAAGTGGGGCACGCAATAGGTGGCTTGTGCATTTATTGGCACACTGATCGAGTGGTCACAGCTTTACTAATTTACATGATGAACGCGAGTCTCTAGGCGGCTACTGGGGGGCCACCGCGAATGCTTCTTTAGTGCTCTTGATATCATCATCTACAGCAGCTAACAAGAGCACAAGAAGAACGTTACGCTTCGCCGTCTTCGGTACCTCAAATTGTTCTATCATGCGGAAGAAGAGATGGCAGGAAAATAAGAGCACAAACATGTGAAGTTTTTTTCTCATTCCATTCATCAGGAGTATTACAACAGTTCACTGGGGAGGAAAAGTAAAACCAAATTGAGCCCTAATAAGCATCACAAAAGAGCTCAATTGACTTTCCATGAAGTAATGTTCTGCCTACACTGAGCGACCTGGGATTTGAGATCGGCAAGCTTGAAGAACAAACAGGTAAATTTCTCCTTGTGCCTGGCTGCATTAACATCGATGTTCAACGACGAATCTCAAATTTTCGATCAAGTCTCTTTCGAAAGCTATATCCGCCGTTAGATCATCAAGCCTCTCCTCCAGCCACTTACATCTGAACTTTCATCACGATATCTCTCGGATCATGCTCAAGTACGCCTTGTTCAAGCTAAGCCCTCCACCATCTTCTCTCTCAGCAGACTTGATGGCCTTCTTGTACCGGGCACCCGAGTGTTCTGCAAACTCTAGGCATTCAAATCGATCCTGGTAGCAAGCTTTCATGATGCGGGCTAAGGTGATTATTTTGTAGGTGTTCCAGCAGGCCTCCAAAAAGTTGATGAAGATGTGTGGGAACGCCCAGTATTTCCTCTCCAAGTTGGTGCCTTTGATCGAGAGGCATTTACTTCCCTGAATAGACCGAGAATCTCGGCTTTAACACTTGGATGATGGGCTATATAAATATAGCCTCGGCCAAGAAGGCGATAAAGTTTTTCCCATTTGACCGTAACTTCAGCCGGGAAGATGTGGGTAGGAAGATTGGCCATTATCGTTAAAATGGTAGAGGAGAGAACCAAGGTCGACGAACAGAATCCGAAAGATAAGAGGAGAGAAGTGAAGCAGACGATTGGAATGCGAATGTGATAATCCGCTTCGCGTTAAATATTGACTTCACGGTGGCAATATCTATCGGTCGGATTTTCCTACCTGCCATTCCCTTTCGGTGTCACCTCCGTTGGCTCGAATCCCTATTAGTCTGCAATCTCGAACCGAGTAAATCCAAAATCTTTGCAAAAGTTTGAGGTGATGTCACCGCTTTGAAAAAGAAACGAAAAAATGACTAAGTTGGAGAACAAGGCAAACTTTAGCGAAAAGAAGATAAGACTTGTCTTCATTTGTAGACAGAGAAAAGAGCTCGCCTGCAAAGCCGACGCTTGAGATAGGTAGAAGAGGTAATGATAGAAGCCCTGCCACTATGAAAAAGATGAAAGAAGACAAACCGTGCAGGAGACACGGCAAAAAGGTTGAGAAAGATAGAAATCTTGGGAAAAACATACAGTTTCCAGCTCATGCCTAAATTTAAAAGAGACCTGCTCCTGGTAATCTTTATCCATGCTCAGAAGAGAGTTTTTAAAGCATACACGGTCGCTTAAGAAAATTCAGAGAGAGTAAAAATACAAGAGGAGGTAGCAAACTGTGAAACCATTAACCAATCGAGGATGTCTCAACCCAACACACTTGAGAGTTATCGTTACTTGCTGAATATGGGAGATGAAGAGTTTGAAGCCATGTTGGAATTCAGACCATGGAGCCTAGCCCTTCCGCCAATGACGTCCAAGATCTCAATAAAATAGGGATAACAACAACCAGGGTCAAAGGAAGCGTCGCCGACGTCACACCTAGAGTCAGGTACAAAGGCTTGAAGATTTCTTCATAGGGTGCTCTATACCAGATGACAGACAAAGAATGGACTGAGCCAAGAATTAGGGCTAAACCCTATGCAAATCAAGTTTTGGTTCTAAAATAGGCGACCCGGGTAAGGACTCAACATGAGAGCCATGAAGTCGAGTTTTTAAGAGTTGAAAATGAAAAACTCTGAGCAGAGAACAAGAGATATAAAGAAGCTTTCGACTCCTCCACCTGCCTCAACTGCAATAGCCACCTCACCCTCGACGAAAGGCAGTATCTGAGGATCAAAAATGCCCATTTAAGAGGTGAGTTAGATCAGTTCATACGAGACCAAAGTTCTGTTGGAGGAAGGTACGAAAAGGCCGATCCATGGGGTCAGCATTAATGCCTCCCGAGAAAAGAGGGATGTATCAGCACCAAACAAGTGGCATTGACGATGAGCTTTCCGCCATGATTAACCAGTTCAATGTTGGTAAGCATCGGGGCTGTGATGTGCATACCGAGCCTGTATGTCGAATCAGAGATCACGGGTCTTTCAACATGGCCGATGCGTACCTGATTCTGGAACGAAGCTAGCTGATCGCTAGAGAGCCTGCAAAGGAAGAAAAATCAATCCTGAACGAATGCATATGCTTTATTCCTTGCATGGGATATTTTCTGCTTTTATGGATGTCTGGAATTAATGCAAAAGCAAGAAGTAGTAATCTCCCTTTCTCCTATTAAATGCTTGAATCCATCACTTCACAAACTCGCGACGAATTATTGCGACAAAAATTTCGTGAAAACCCGAAGAGTAACTCTGTATCGTTTCAATTTACCCTCAATTGCTCCAGTTTTAAATTGGACCCCTTCTATTCTCAGGAATTTGCAACTGGCTCGAGACACAGTCATACTAGACTACGAAGTCCTCTTGATTGAACGAAACTAGGGGCAAATCAATTTGTGGACATTGCCACTAGATGGACGGCTTCAAATAAGAAAAATGCGAATGAAAGACCTGAGCAACCTCAGAAATGGATAGTTTTGTATCGTTCCAATTTACCTATGATCGTCTCGGGTTCTGAATTACTTCATTCCGTCTTAACAGGATTGTAAATGCCTTGAAAAGCATCATGACGAAGAATTGCCCAATACGACAAGATTATGCCATCTAAAGATTAACCGTTAAAAAGAACCCCCATGGATGCCTACGGTTTAATGGGCCTGATGGGATGGGAAATGACAGTGGTTCGAAACGGTCCGAGTTCGATCCCAAGGTTGGGGAATGTTGTAAATATTAAAATAAATAAAATAATTTTTTGCACATCTCTTTTTGCAAAAGAAGCAGGGACACTCGACGAATGAGATCGAAATCAAATATTTGCTATAACCTTGGCCCTAATGGTGAAATGTCCATCGAAAGTCGAGCGAAACCCAGCCCAGCGAAGTTGATAAAGGGATCATGCAAGGCATTCAAGATGAAGGGAATATTTATACTAACATTTAACATATCTAAAGAGACAACCCCAAGGGGCAATATTATGATCATCTGAAGAGATCCATCCTAATGAAACAGGGGCAAATTGATAGCAAACCTTGAATTGAAAAGGAGAGTATATCTTCTTTAACTCATTGTTCAAGGATAAACCCTTCTGCTTTCTTTCTTGTAGGGGCATTCGACCGACGGCCATGGCGGTTGTCAACATTAAGCAAACCCAAATTGCTTCACTTCACCTATGCATTTCGTTGTGCAGGACAAACTCAGATACGAGCCACTCCTGGACTTAAAGAATAGACCCTCGATTTATTCGGCCCGTATGTCCAGGGGCAATTCAAATTCCCCTTTTCTGAGAAATTCTCTTCCATCCTTGCACATTCTATAAATAGCTAATGCTAAAAATTACCACATCTGCATTACATTCATGCATGACTCTTCTACATGTTTAATTTTGCCAATTCTGGCTTGGAGCATAAACTGCATATGATGCATCGAATGTGTAGAATGGGGCATGACAGGATGATGAAAGGCAACCTATTTCCATACACGTCCTACATCCATAGTGAGTTGTGTGCTAAATAGGTTCCGCATTTTCCAAGACAATAGGTTTTTCTCGCCAAAGGTACGATAGTCGAAGGGAAAGAGACGATCATTTCTCTATCCTAACACTACAGGTGACCATCAATAACCCATTTAAGTGGCGATTTCATTTCATAACCCCTATCAAGAACTACCCCCACATCGGGGCCAATGAAGGTAGTCCCAGCAATACCATGAGGTAAATGGTTAGAAATTTGCTTGCTCGGACTAACATCATTTTTGAGTGTTTCTTGCTTTCAACCTCGTACGGTAATTCAAGTGCTTAGGACGACGAAAAGCATTCGTTTCTCTATCCTACACATTTTCATCGCTTGCACAGCCAATTGAGCCCATATATTCGTTTCTTAAATTCCCGTTTGTGATTATAGCTCATTCCAGATAAAGATGGCGTCACCTCAAAGCAGAAGAACTCAGAAGAAGTGGGTATACATAGAGTTTCCGAGTCAACTCTTCAAGTGTGATCTTTGATATACATGTGTGTATGTTGACACCTAAATTTTATTTTGTTAGTCATTTATTTTTCATAAAAAATCAGGAGTTAAATTTTAATTCCCACAAAAAAAAATAAATTCAACATTCATATTAATTTTTAGCATTCGTGTACCTTGCATTTTGCATCAAGTTGGACAGCGGACTAAGCAGATGTTCACAAACTAAATCAATCGGATCGCAGGGATGAATTTAAGTGATGGGAATTCTGAGCTTAAGTGAATAAACTGGAACAAGTCCATAAAATTGAAAACTTAACCAAGTTCACGGTTGAAAAGTGGACGAAATCACATGTGGGGGCACATCTTTGTTTTAAAAACAAGAAAAAGGCAATGCAAATAAGACATTCACATGTGGATATGCATCAGTAGAGAATATAATATCTTCTAAGCATTACAGAAGGAAAATCGCATAAGCTTGATTGGTGTAAGGGGTACACGATTCTCTGGCCATATTTACACCAAATGGAAAAGGAAAAAGCAAAAGTGAATCTCATTTGATTGAGAGGGAATAAAAGATATTTCTTTTCTTGTCTAAGATTGGATATCTTCGCCTATATAAAGAAGAACAAGGTCAGAAAAAGGGGGGACTCTCACTTTGATATACTCGGCCACAAGGAGTGTGCAGAGATTGATATACGGCAATATTGAAAGAAAGGTGAGACCAAGACGGGCGTTCATTGGCCAACACTTTGTAATGCCTTCATCACCAAAGCCCACTGATAAGCTACCAGTCGCACATAGCAGTCCTCACGTCCCAACAACATTGAGGAGTCCCCACCATAGCTGCTGTTTTGGCATCTGGATTTGCCACTAAATCGATCGTTGTTCGAAACGAAGTCCTTGCTGATAGGCGCCTAAAAACTCTTGCTATTCGAGGTGGACAGCCCATAATCAGACTAAGAACCACCAAGTATCACTCGTACGTGCAAGCGCCCATCCGAGGAGTTTCCTCTGGCCGTTCGGTCCAAAGTGCAAGGTTTGATCGTCAAGTTTCGGGTGAATCAAAAACAGGAAAGCAATTTCGGGTATTTCCTAATTTGAAATTTGAGATATTCACTTGCTTATGATTGCATATTTTTGATTGATTGAATTGCATTGTCATAAAGATTGCACGTAAAGAAAACAAAATTTGAACCTTGGATATTCTCTAGATTTTGGATATTCACTTGCCTCGATTGAAAAAATTTGCATGCTTTAAGCATATTTGCATATCTTGAAAATTGCATTGCGAGTTAGAATATTCAATTGCCTTGATTGGAAAAATAGCTTGTTAAGTTCGGAAATTTAAAATTCTAAAAATATCTGCAATATATCTTGTATTTAAATTGGAAAGATTGTGATTTGATATGAATATTTTGGAGGATTTGGTGCAATGTTTGTGATAATTTGAAAATTTCCTGAAGATACTCAAAGACATCCAAAATATTTTACAAGTGTAATCGATTAGGAAAATTTCCTAATCCGCAACCGCGTACATGGAAATAAGTCTATCAGGTTTTAGATAGAATTATTTTTATAGCGGGTATTTCGAATTTTAGGGTCGATCTATCAGGCTTTAGATCGAAACTTAATTCGAAAGAAATAGCGGTAATTATCTTTTAATTTTTACAACTTAAATTTTAAATTCATCCATACAAAAAATACAAAAAAATCATAAAAAGAAAATCCTAAAAAGATTACAACTTTGAACTTCAAGCGAGAATTAATCGAAATTACCCAATTGAACATTTCATGAAAACGGTACTGAAATGGCGTTAATAGAAATATTAGCGTAATCAAGTCCCGCAACTTAAAATCTTTGGTTCGTAGAAATAGAATAGTTCTCTCATCCTATTTATGTTAGGTTCAGCAATCATGCAACCCTTATTCATAAATGATTAGTGACGACTCTCTATCAAAAAATTTTGCATTTGAATATTCGAACTTAAGTTTGCATAATTCGTGACCTCAGAGATGGGAGAGCTCGGAATTAGTGTTAGTTAATTCACTTAATTAACTTAGTAATCCATTAACCTAAGATTGGGAAAACCTGAATTTTTAGGTTGCGACTGTGAAGGGCATTTTTTTCAATATTTGGAAATCCCTTTTTCTAAAAAAAAAAAGGAGAAAGAAAGTCAGTCATAGAGCATCAAAACAAAGCGCAATAGCGCCAAGTTAAAAGCAAGGCTAATTACCCATTCAATCAATGTTCATTGAACTTTACATGTACATTTTGTAAACTCAATGAAGGATATATGGTTCATTTGCAAATCCCCAATGGGGATCTTAGTTGTGAAAGAAAATATTCGAATGAGTCAAATTGCCCAAAATATACCAGTGTTAAAGTTTATACTGTTCGGAAAGCGACAGCGGTATCGTAGGAGTTGACACATCATCCAACGATGGTGTCCTTTGAAGACTACTCTAGAAGGTCGAGACTGGGGTAAGGAGCAATGATCACCAACGTCAAAAACCATCCTCATATATTCTGGGCCAAAATAAGCTTGATTTCCTGGTCCCCAATCCAATCTATCGTTACAAACCCGTGAAAGTCTTTCTAATTAAGGCGGCTTTGAGTTAACGTTAGAATTGAATACTTTTAAAGCATCGCTAAAAAAGGGTACAAGCAACTCCCCCCAGATTATTTATGTCTCATTTTTGCAGAGTCTAGGACTTGTTAAAAACCCGGAGCAGATAATGAAAACTGGTTTGTTCCATGCGCACCTTGTCAATAGAGTCCCTTTGGTAAGCCTTAACCCAAGCCTACGTTATAGTCACTAATCAAGACCTCCGATCGTACTATTACGAGATTACTGCAGACCCTTGCTGAATGCGATGATGATGAGATTGAGTGGATTTCTTTT
>JAGVVM010023015.1:0-16480 GCA_019149425.1 Psidium friedrichsthalianum | reverse complement strand
GTTTTTTGCAGATTTGGTGTGTGTGGAAATTGTGATTTAATTTTGCACATTTTTGAAGCGGTGTTTGTATTTAATTGTTGTGCATGATTAATTGCTTTAGCACTACATCACGCACGTCCCATGGCTAGACCTGGGCCACTAGTTTTAGGATGGTATTGTGATTTAGTTCTAGCGTTCGGCGTAAGATTACGTCGAAAGTTAGTCTAGGTTCAATCCCGAACCTCTTTTCAAAATGTATTTTAAAAGTTAGATCTCAGGCTTGGTAAGATTACCAAAGCGGGGGTTTTAATTTTTAGCTCGAGCAGCCGAAGTGGAAAGGCCCGGCTAATCCTGGTTACGTCGTGGGATCACGACTAATCTTGATTATGTGCGCAAGATTGTCGCCTTGCTGTAACTCTTCACTTCAATTTGTGAGCCTTTTAGGGTAGATAGGCTAAGATTTAAACTCACGATTCATGTACATGTCTATGTGATTTGCATGGTATTTCTTTCAAGGTAAAGTAAGTTTTCTAATTCTATCTTGCATTTATTTTGGTCGGTCCGTGTTAGGTGTCGGTCAAATTTCTAACTTAACATCATAGTCATTTTTCGAAAGAAAATAAAAATCTAATTGGTATCCCATTTCTGAAAGAAATGAATGTGGAAAAATTCCTTTAGGGAATTTTGTTGACCAATAAAGAATTTTGTTACATCTTTTTTTGCTTCAATAGAAATGAGATTTTCTTAACAAATTTACACCTAAAAATTCATTTTGATAAAAGAGGAAAATTCGTTTGGAAAATTTGGTGAACGTCAAGAGTTTTTATCACATTTTTCAGTTATAAAAATCTACAAGAAAACTCTTTCTGGGAAATCTGTTCATTTCTTCCTAAGAAAATTTCATCTGATTTCTCCATAAAATAGAAAAATAAAATTAGACTAATATAGGGGTCATGGATCGACCTTTCTTGGATCAGATACTCATTATTTCCTCTACTTTTGCAGGGAATCATAGATACCCTAGGCGGGAGCATGATTAGCCTTAGGGATGATAACAACATGCCAAGAACAATGTCGAGGAATACAAAAGGACGGATAATTGCTGATGTCTTAGCTGATTACCCTGGGGGTAAGTGAAGAGATCGATTCTCCCGGAGACAGAACCGTGTCAATCAGGCAGCGTGTATGAGTTATGTGTTTTGATGGTCTGTAAATTTATTCAGATCGGGCGTGGTGGCATTCTTAATGTATTGGAGGGGTTCCTGTATTTTTGTTGAAAAAGCATAGATTGTGTAATCAGAACCCATAAAGCAAGTATAGTAACCCGATCTTGCAACCTTTCTGATTAAATCAAAGCCTGCCTTTTATCTTCCTTGGATTCGAATGACGTCGACTTTGGGAACCGGTGTTTTATTACAAAGCATGGCCCACAGGCATTTTTGCCGACACTACATGCAGTCGACACGAACAAGTGGGGTGCCGAAAAAGACGAGATGAGAAAGGTGGGGCACGCAACAGGTGGCCTGGTTTATTTATTGGCATACTAATTGAGTGGTCAGAGTGGTAATAATGACCAGTTGCGGGTTTTATGTGATCAGTGGGGGCCGTCACCGAATCCTTTTTTTCGTGTCCCTGAGGTCATCATCAAAGAAGAGTGATGAAGTCTTGCTCTTGTCTGATGGATTGTATGTCATCATCTTGTGGCCACCATCTACCAAGATAAGATGAAATGGAGGCAGTCCTATCAGTTGAGGTAGAAATACATTCTCTATGCATTCCTTCGGAGGTACAATTGATAGAAGAGGATTGAATCTAGTAGAGGGGGATGATCTCGTCCTACGAAGGTTACTGCCAACAGTCCTTATTTCAGAAGGAAAATTTGCTCTGAACTATGGTGACCCGTTTATCTTGAAGAAGATACTCCCAAGAGGTGCTCTGATCCTAACTGAAGTGGGTGCGATGAGTGCCTTAAGTTGTTCTATCTTGCTATGCAAAAGAAGAGATGACGAGAAAATTAAAGCACAAATATGTGAAGATTTTCCTTCATTCTATTTATTAACGAGTTTTACAATAGCTCACTGGGGAGGAAAAGTAAAGCTAAACTGAGCCTTAATAAGCATCACAAAAGAGCTCAACTGACTTTTCATGAAACTAATGTTCTGCCTACATTGAGCGATCTGGGATTCAAGATCTGCAAGCTTGAAAAATAGGCGGGTACATTTCTCCTTTTGTCTGGCTGTATTGACCTCGTGATGTTCAATGGCGAATTTCAGATTCTCGATCAAGTCTCTCTTGAAAGCTATATCCGCCGTTAGATCATCGAGCCTTTCCTCCAGCTACTCACATCTGAACTTCATAACGATATCACTCGAGTCATGCTCAAAGTAAGTCTGGTTCAAAGTTAGGCGCTCCACCAGCTTTTCTCTCTCTCGTGAACCAAAAGCGAGGCCCGTTCTTCGGCAGACTTAACGGCCTTCTTGTACCGGGCAGCCGCGTACTCTGCAGACTCCAAGCGTTCAGATCGATCATGATAGCGAACTCTCACGATGCGGGCTAAGGTGACCGTTTCCTGAGTGTTCCGGCAAGCTTCTAGAAAGTTGATGAAGACGTGTGGGAACGTCCTGTATTTCCTCTCCAAGCTGGTACCTTCGACCGAATAAGCATTTATCTCCCCGAACAAACCGAGAATCTCAGCTTCGACACTCGGATGATGGGCTATGTAGATATAGCCTCGGCCAAGAAAATGATAAAGTCTTTCCCATTTGAACATAACTTTAACTGGGAAGATGTGTGTAGGAAGATTGGCCATTATCAAGGAGAGAATCAAGGTTGACGAGCAGAATGCGAAAGTATTGGAGAAGGAAATCGAAGCAGACAATTGGAACACGAAGGTGATAATCTGCTTCGAGTTAAATATTGATTTCATAGTGACAGTATCAATTAGTCAAATTTTCCTATCTACCATTCTCTGTCGGTATCACCCTATTGGCTCAAATTCGCTACCCGTCTACAATCTTGAGCCAAGCAAATCCGACATTTCTGCGAAAAAGTTTGACGAGACGCCACAACTTTGAAAAAGAAGGAAGGAAACGAGCCGAGTGGGAGACAAAGAAATTTTTCGGCAGAAAAGAAGATAGGACTCATCTTTATCGGAGGACTCGCCAGCAAATCGACGGTGGAGATGATGACAGGAGCCCCCTACCACGAAAAGATGGAAGAAGACGAGCTGAGTGAAAGATACGATAAAAAAGGAGGTGAGAAAGACTGAAGTCTCGGGAGAAGCAATACAGTTTTCTAAACCCATGCTTGAATTTTAAAAGGACACGTTCTCTTGATAATCTTCGTTTACGCACTGAGGAGAGTTTCAAAGACGGTCACTCAGAAAAACCAAAGAGAGTGAAAATACAAGAAGAGGTAGCAAACCTTAAGAAATCATTAACCAAATCGAAGATGTCTCAACCCAACACACTTGAGAGCTATCGTTACTTGCTGAATATGGGAGAGGAAGAGTTCGAGGCCATGTTTGGGATTCAGACCATGGAACCTGGCCCTTCCGCCAACGACGTCCAAGATCTCGGTAAAGACAAGGACAACAACAGTAAGGGTCAAAGGAAGCGTTACCGTCGCCATACTGAGGAGCAAATACAAAGGCTTAAGGATTTCTTCAGAACATGTCCTATGCCAGACGGCAAACAGAGAATGAAACTGAGCCAAGAGCTAGGACTAAACTTTCGCAAGTCAAGTTATAGTTTTCAAAACAGGTGGACCCGAGTTAAGACTCATTATGAGTGCCACGAAGTCAAGTTTCTAAGAGTTGAAAATGAAAAGCTCCGAGCGGAGAATAAGATGTATAAAGAAACTTTTGACTCCGCCATATGCCCCAACTGCAACAGCCTCTTCACCCTCGACGAAAGGCAGTATCTGAGGGTCGAAAATGCCCGTTTAAGAGGTGACTTAGATTAGTTCATAACAGAATCCAGTTCTGTTGGAGCGAGGTATGAAAGACTGAGCCTATGGAGCCAGCATTGATGCCTTCCGAGGAGGAGGGGATGCATCATCACCGAACAAGTAGCGTCAACGACGAGATCGCCGCCATGATCACTAGTTTGATGTTGATGAAGCACCGGGGCTATAATGTGCACACGGAGCTTGATTTCGAAGCTAGTGATCATGGGACCTTCAACATGGCCGACTCGTACCTGATCCGGAACGAAGCCAGCTAATCATGGGAGAGCCCGCAGAGGAAATAGAACCAACCCTGAACGAATACATTTCGTTCCCCTACGCGGGATATTTTCTATCTTTATAGATGTCTAGCTTTAATTCAGATACATAAAGTAGCAATTTTCTTTGCTCCTATTAAATGCTCGAATCTGCCACTTCACCAAACCCGCGATGAATTAATGGAATTTGCAAAATGACCCGAGAATACAGTCGTACCCAAAAACGAAATCCCTGGTTGGACTAAATTTGGGGCAAATCGATCCGTGGATATTATCATTGGATGGACAGCTTCAAACAAAAAGGGAATACGAGCGAAAGACGCGAGCAATCTTGAAGAGGGGCCATCCATTGGAGTTCTTTATTTACTGTCATTTACTTTCTGTAATTTAATTCCTGCACCATCAACCCCAGAATGGGTAGGCCGAGCCACCTACTGGAGGTCACAACATTACACAGAAGTCGTTACCACACTCCCTCTTTCATTTTCAGGGAATTTTTAATGCTTCGAAAATACCAAAAAAATGTCTTTCATATGCATTTCACATAGCATAATTCATGCGTATTCATTTAAGAAATTCAAAAAAAAATCTCAAAAATTAGAAAATGGGACACCTCGACTGGTCAATCCTATTTTTGATGATTTTTCTTCCTAATCTTCTCAAAAATTGTGGAAAATAAGGAATGACCACATTCAATTGGTTTGACTTGTCTTCAATTCCCGATCCTTGAAAAATGACTATTTTACCCTTCTGATTAGTTTGATCCAAACCTTACCTTCTCAAATGAGTTTTCATGAAATTGGTACTGAAAAGGCATTAGAGTAATCTAACGTAACCAAGTCCCCGAACTCATAATCTCTGGTTTGTAGAAATAAATTAGTTCTCCCGCTAATTTATTTAAGTTTCTAATCGACCTACCAAAAACGATTAGTGGCGACTCCAAATCTTAAAATCATTTAAACAAAAAAAAAACTAAAGTTGCGATTCGGTAGGACTTGGGAGGGGCCGCGTTAGGTTAGTTATTGTAATTAACATGCTAATCCGTTCACTTGAAAATTCCTTTCGGGTCGCGACAAGCATTCACGAGAAACCTCTAAAGATGTTGCTATTCAGCCGAAGTGATAGTGAGCAACAAGACTCAGATTCAATTAAAGATGAAGTAGAAGAAGTTGAGCAACCTCAGACTTTGATTGCATGGAGAGCTAAAGGCAAATTAAGCCTCCCTAGATGTATGGTTTCATCGATTTAGTAGCATATGCTCTTACAGTTGCTGAAAGATTTGGTATTGAAGAGCCTTCTACATTCAGTGAAGCTACTATTTATTTTAAATTTGAGAACTGGCTTGTTGGCATTGAAGGAAGAGATAGAGTCTCTTCATAAGGACCAAGCTTGGCATCATGCGAAATTGCTTAAGGGTAAAAAAGCTGTTAGATGCGAGTAGATTTTAAAAGAAAAGAAGGAATTTCAAAGGTTGAAGATGAAAGATTCAAAGCACGTTTGGTAGCAAAGGGTTTTAGTCAGAAGAAGGGGATAGACTTCAATAAAGTGTTCTCTCCAATTGTGAAACATAGTTCCATTCGTATGTTACTCGTGTTAATGGCCCCTTTGCGATCTAGAACTTGAGTAACTTGATGTCAAGACCGCTTTTCTGCATAGCGAGCTCGATGAGACAATCTATATGTCTCAACCCAAGGGATTTTTCGTTGAGGATAAAGAAGATCACGTTTGCAAGTTGAAACGCTCCTGTTGACACCTGATTTTTAATCATATTTTCACTTTAAAATTAATAAAAAATTTTATAAAAATTCATAAAATTAAAAAAATCAACTTTGGAGACCTTGCCCAAGCCTAGGGAACCAAGTTTGACCAAAAAATGATTTTTCATATTTTTAGTATTTTTTATTTTCAAAAATTCATAGAAATTCAAGAAAAAATGAGAAAATTACAAAATCAACTTTGGAAGCCTTAGCCGAGCCTAGAAAACCATTTTTGAATAAAATTTTTTATTCAAAAATGGTTTTCTAGGCTCGGCTAAGGCTTCCAAAGTTGATTTTGTAATTTTCTCATTTTTTCTTGAATTTCTATGAATTTTTGAAAATAAAAAATACTAAAAATATGAAAAATCATTTTTTGGTCAAACTTGGTTCCCTAGGCTTGGGCAAGGTCTCCAAAGTTGATTTTTTTAATTTTATGAATTTTTATAAATTTTTATTAATTTTAAAGTGAAAATATGATTAAAAATCAGGTGTCAACAGGAGCGTTTCAACTTGCAAACGTGATCTTCTTTATCCTCAACGAAAAATCCCTTGGGTTGAGACATATAGATTGTCTCATCGAGCTCGCTATGCAGAAAAGCGGTCTTGACATCAAGTTACTCAAGTTCTAGATCGCAAAGGGCCATTAACACGAGTAACATACGAATGGAACTATGTTTCACAATTGGAGAGAACACTTTATTGAAGTCTATCCCCTTCTTCTGACTAAAACCCTTTGCTACCAAACGTGCTTTGAATCTTTCATCTTCAACCTTTGAAATTCCTTCTTTTCTTTTAAAAATCTACTCGCATCTAACAGCTTTTTTACCCTTAAGCAATTTCGCATGATGCCAAGCTTGGTCCTTATGAAGAGACTCTATCTCTTCCTTCAATGCAACAAGCCAGTTCTCAAATTTAAATAAATAGTAGCTTCACTGAATGTAGAAGGCTCTTCAATACCAAATCTTTCAGCAACTGTAAGAGCATATGCTACTAATCGATGAAACCATACATCTAGGGAGGCTTAATTTGCCTTTACTCTCCATGCAATCAAAGTCTGAGGTTGCTCAACTTCTTCTACTTCATCTTTAATTGAATCTGAGTCTTGTTGCTCACTATCACTTCGGCTGAATAGCAACATCTTTAGAGGTTTCTCGTGAATGCTTGTCGCGACCCGAAAGGAATTTTCAAGTGAACGGATTAGCATGTTAATTACAATAACTAACCTAACGCGGCCCCTCCCAAGTCCTACCGAATCGCAACTTTAGTTTTTTTTTTTGTTTAAATGATTTTAAGATTTGGAGTCGCCACTAATCGTTTTTGGTAGGTCGATTAGAAACTTAAATAAATTAGCGGGAGAACTAATTTATTTCTACAAACCAGAGATTATGAGTTCGGGACTTGGTTACGTTAGATTACTCTAATGCCTTTTCAGTACCAATTTCATGAAAACTCATTTGAGAAGGTAAGGTTTGGATCAAACTAATCAGAAGGGTAAAATAGTCATTTTTCAAGGATCGGGAATTGAAGACAAGTCAAACCAATTGAATGTGGTCATTCCTTATTTTCCACAATTTTTGAGAAGATTAGGAAGAAAAATCATCAAAAATAGGATTGACCAGTCGAGGTGTCCCATTTTCTAATTTTTGAGATTTTTTTTTGAATTTCTTAAATGAATACGCATGAATTATGCTATGTGAAATGCATATGAAAGACATTTTTTGGTATTTTCGAAGCATTAAAAATTCCCTGAAAATGAAAGAGGGAGTGTGGTAACGACTTCTGTGTAATGTTGTGACCTCCAGTAGGTGGCTCGGCCTACCCATTCTGGGGTTTGATGGTGCAGGAATTAAATTACAGAAAGTAAATGACAGTAAATAAAGAACTCCAATGGATGGCCCCTCTTCAAGATTGCTCGCGTCTTTCGCTCGTATTCCTTTTTGTTTGAAGCTGTCCATCCAATGATAATATCCACGGATCGATTTGCCCCAAATTTAGTCCAACCAGGGATTTCGTTTTTGGGTACGACTGTATTCTCGGGTCATTTTGCAAATTCCATTAATTCATCGCGGGTTTGGTGAAGTGGCAGATTCGAGCATTTAATAGGAGCAAAGAAAATTGCTACTTTATGTATCTGAATTAAAGCTAGACATCTATAAAGATAGAAAATATCCCGCGTAGGGGAACGAAATGTATTCGTTCAGGGTTGGTTCTATTTCCTCTGCGGGCTCTCCCATGATTAGCTGGCTTCGTTCCGGATCAGGTACGAGTCGGCCATGTTGAAGGTCCCATGATCACTAGCTTCGAAATCAAGCTCCGTGTGCACATTATAGCCCCGGTGCTTCATCAACATCAAACTAGTTGATCATGGCGGCGATCTCGTCGTTGACGCTACTTGTTCGGTGATGATGCATCCCCTCCTCCTCGGAAGGCATCAATGCTGGCTCCATAGGCTCAGTCTTTTCATACCTCGCTCCAACAGAACTGGATTCTGTTATGAACTAATCTAAGTCACCTCTTAAACGGGCATTTTCGACCCTCAGATACTGCCTTTCGTCGAGGGTGAAGAGGCTGTTGCAGTTGGGGCATATGGCGGAGTCAAAAGTTTCTTTATACATCTTATTCTCCGCTCGAGCTTTTCATTTTCAACTCTTAGAAACTTGACTTCGTGGCACTCATAATGAGTCTTAACTCGGGTCCACCTGTTTTGAAACTATAACTTGACTTGCGAAAGTTCTAGTCCTAGCTCTTGGCTCAGTTTCATTCTCTGTTTGCCGTCTGGCATAGGACATGTTCTGAAGAAATCCTTAAGCCTTTGTATTTGCTCCTCAGTATGGCGACGGTAACGCTTCCTTTGACCCTTACTGTTGTTGTCCTTGTCTTTACCGAGATCTTGGACGTCGTTGGCGGAAGGGCCAGGTTCCATGGTCTGAATCCCAAACATGGCCTCGAACTCTTCCTCTCCCATATTCAGCAAGTAACGATAGCTCTCAAGTGTGTTGGGTTGAGACATCTTCGATTTGGTTAATGATTTCTTAAGGTTTGCTACCTCTTCTTGTATTTTCACTCTCTTTGGGTTTTTCTGAGTGACCGTCTTTGAAACTCTCCTCAGTGCGTAAACGAAGATTATCAAGAGAACGTGTCCTTTTAAAATTCAAGCATGGGTTTAGAAAACTGTATTGCTTCTCCCGAGACTTCAGTCTTTCTCACCTCCCTTTTTTATCGTATCTTTCACTCAGCTCGTCTTCTTCCATCTTTTCGTGGTAGGGGGCTCCTGTCATCATCTCCACCGTCGATTTGCTGGCGAGTCCTCCGATAAAGATGAGTCCTATCTTCTTTTCTGCCGAAAATTTCTTTGTCTCCCACTCGGCTCGTTTCCTTCCTTCTTTTTCAAAGTTGTGGCGTCTCGTCAAACTTTTCGCAGAAATGTCGGATTTGCTTGGCTCAAGATTGTAGACGGGTAGCGAATTTGAGCCAATAGGGTGATACCGACAGAGAATGGTAGATAGGAAAATTTGACTAATTGATACTGTCACTATGAAATCAATATTTAACTCGAAGCAGATTATCACCTTCGTGTTCCAATTGTCTGCTTCGATTTCCTTCTCCAATACTTTCGCATTCTGCTCGTCAACCTTGATTCTCTCCTTGATAATGGCCAATCTTCCTACACACATCTTCCCAGTTAAAGTTATGTTCAAATGGGAAAGACTTTATCATTTTCTTGGCCGAGGCTATATCTACATAGCCCATCATCCGAGTGTCGAAGCTGAGATTCTCGGTTTGTTCGGGAGATAAATGCTTATTCGGTCGAGGTACCAGCTTGGAGAGGAATACAGGACGTTCCCACACGTCTTCATCAACTTTCTAGAAGCTTGCCGGAACACTCAGGAAACGGTCACCTTAGCCCGCATCGTGAGAGTTCGCTATCATGATCGATCTGAACGCTTGGAGTCTGCAGAGTACGCGGCTGCCCGGTACAAGAAGGCCGTTAAGTCTGCCGAAGAACGGGCCTCGCTTTTGGTTCACGAGAGAGAGAAAAGCTGGTGGAGCGCCTAACTTTGAACCAGACTTACTTTGAGCATGACTCGAGTGATATCGTTATGAAGTTCAGATGTGAGTAGCTGGAGGAAAGGCTCGATGATCTAACGGCGGATATAGCTTTCAAGAGAGACTTGATCGAGAATCTGAAATTCGCCATTGAACATCACGAGGTCAATACAGCCAGACAAAAGGAGAAATGTACCCGCCTATTTTTCAAGCTTGCAGATCTTGAATCCCAGATCGCTCAATGTAGGCAGAACATTAGTTTCATGAAAAGTCAGTTGAGCTCTTTTGTGATGCTTATTAAGGCTCAGTTTAGCTTTACTTTTCCTCCCCAGTGAGCTATTGTAAAACTCGTTAATAAATAGAATGAAGAAAATCTTCACATATTTGTGCTTTAATTTTCTCGTCATCTCTTCTTTTGCATAGCAAGATAGAACAACTTAAGGCACTCATCGCACCCACTTCAGTTAGGATCAGAGCACCTCTGGGAGTATCTTCTTCAAGATAAACGGGTCACCATAGTTCAGAGCAAATTTTCCTTCTGAAATAAGGACTGTTGGCAGTAACCTTCGTAGGACGAGATCATCCCCCTCTACTAGATTCAATCCTCTTCTATCAATTGTACCTCCGAAGGAATGCATAGAGAATGTATTTCTACCTCAACTGATAGGACTGCCTCCATTTCATCTTATCTTGGTAGATGGTGGCCACAAGATGATGACATACAATCCATCAGACAAGAGCAAGACTTCATCACTCTTCTTTGATGATGACCTCAGGGACACGAAAAAGGATTCGGTGACGGCCCCACTGATCACATAAAACCCGCAACTGGTCATTATTACCACTCTGACCACTCAATTAGTATGCCAATAAATAAACCAGGCCACCTGTTGCGTGCCCCACCTTTCTCATCTCGTCTTTTTCGGCACCCACTTGTTCGTGTCGACTGCATGTAGTGTCGGCAAAAATGCCTGTGGGCCATGCTTTGTAATAAAACACCGGTTCCCCAAAGTCGACGTCATTCGAATCCAAGGAAGATAAAAGGCAGGCCTTTGATTTAATCAGAAAGGTTGCAAGATCGGGTTACTATACTTGCTTTATGGGTTCTGATTACACAATCTATGCTTTTTCAACAAAAATACAGGAACCCCTCCAATACATTAAGAATGCCACCACGCCCGATCTGAATAAATTTACAGACCCATCAAAACACATAACTCATACACGCTGCCTGATTGACACGGTTCTGTCTCCGGGAGAATCGATCTCTTCACTTACCCCCAGGGTAATCAGCTAAGACATCAGCAATTATCCGTCCTTTTGTATTCCTCGACATTGTTCTTGGCATGTTGTTATCATCCTAAGGCTAATCATGCTCCCGCCTAGGGTATCTATGATTCCCTGCAAAAGTAGAGGAAATAATGAGTATCTGATCCAAGAAAGGTCGATCCATGACCCCTATATTAGTCCAATTTTATTTTTCTATTTTGTGGAGAAATTAGAAAAAATTTCCTTAGGAAGACATGGGTTAATTTCTGGAAAATGGATTTTCTTGCAGATTTTTATAACTTGAAAAATGTGATAAAATCTTTTGACATTCACCAAATTTTTGAAGGAATTTTCCTCTTTTATCAAAATGAATTTTCAGGGGTAAATTTGACAAGAAAAACTCATTTCTATTAAAGCAGGAAATATGTGACAAAATCCTTTATTATTCAACAAAATTCTCCAGAGGGATTTTCCATATTCATTTTCTTTTTTTCAAAAATGGGACACCAATTTGATTTTTTATTTTCTTTTGAAAAATGGTCACGACGTTAAGTTAGAAATTTAACCGACACCTAACATGGACCGACCAAAAATAAATATAAGATGAAGTTAGAAGTCTTACTTTTACTTTGAAAAATACCATGCAGATCACATAGACATACACATGAATCGTGAGTTTAAATCTTAGCCTATTTACTCTAAAGGCTGACAAATTGAAGCGAAAGACTTACGGCAAGGCGACAATCTCGCGCACATAATCAGGATTAGCCGTGATCCCACGACGTAACCAGGATTAGCCGGGCCTCCCAACTTCGGCTGCTCGAGCTAAAAATTAAGACCACTGCTTTGGTAATCTTACCAAGCCTGAGGCTTAACTTTTAAAACTCATTTTTTAAAAAGAGGTTCGGGATTGAATCTGGACTAACTTTCGACGTAATCTCACGCCGAACGCTAGAACCAAATCACAATACCATCCTAAAACTAGTGGCCCAGGTCCGACCACGGGACGTGTGTGATGTAGTGCTAAAACAATTAAACATGCACAACAGTTAAATGCAAACACCGCTTCAAAACTGTGCGAAATTAAACAAACAATTCCAACACCAATCTGCAAAACAAAGGGTTAGTCAAACACTCCACCCCTTATAACTCCCATCTGCAAGACCATTTAACACCTAAAGGTTAGAATCCACCCAATTCAGATCAAATGAATTTTCATGAAATTTTTCTGCCATAAATCCTCCGAGTTCTTAAATTTTGAAAAATTAAGAACAGGTCCCCAGTGGAGTCGCCAAGCTGTCGCGACCCGAAAGAAAATTTTTAAATTAGCGATCGAGCGAACGGATTATTAGGTTAATTAGATTAACTGACCTAACGCGGACCCTCCCAAGCCCTACCGAATCGCGACTTAGGTGTTTTTGTTGAAATGGTTTTAAGATTTTTGGAGTCGCCACTAATCATTTTATGGTAGGCTGATTAGGCACCCAAATAAAGTATCGGGAGAAATACTTTATTTCTGTGAACCAGAGATTATGAGTTCGGGGACTTGGTTACGTTAGATTATTCTAACGCCCTTTCGGTACCAATTTCATGAAAAATCATTTGGGATGACTTGGTTTGGATCAGACTGACCTGAAGGGTAAAATGGTCATATTCAAGGATCGAAAAGTGGAAACAAGTCAGATCAGTTGAGTGTGGTCATTCCTTATTTTCCACAATTTCTGAGAATTTTTTTTAAAGTTTTCCGAGACGAATTACCCTTAAGGGGTAAAATCGTCATTTTGAAAAGATTAGAAAGGGGAATCATCCAAAAATAGGACTGGTCAGTCGAAATGACCCGTTTCATAGTTTTTGAGACTTTTCTGAATTTTCTGAAATTTCCGGGACGATTTACCCTTAAGGGACAAAATCGTCATTTTGAAAATATGAGGAAGGAAATTCATCAAAAATAGGACTGGTTAGTCGAAATGACCCATTTCCTAACTTTTGGAGTTTTTCTGAATTTTTTAGAATTTTTGGAGACGATTTGCCCATAAGGGGCAAAATCGTCATTTTGGAAAAATGAGGAAGAAATTCATCAAAAATAGGATTGGTCAGTCGAAATGGCATGTTTCCTAATTTCTGGGATTTTTCTGAACTTTTTTCAGAATTTTTTTGGAGACGATTTGCCCATAAGGGGCAAAATCGTCATTTTGGAAAAATGAGGAAGAAATTCATCAGAAATAGGATTGGTCGGTCGAAATGACCCGTTTCCTAATTTTTGAGAATTTTTGGAATTTTTTGGCATTTTTTTTGGAAATTTTCTAATTTTTTGTCATTTTTTATTTTTATTATTTTATCGATTTGTTAATGTTTTCCGGACCGGGTCAGTAAACCTGGCCGACGTGACTAAGGCCCGATTTGGGCCCTCCGGGATGGGCTCAACGGAAACAACTGGGCCCAAAAGCACGGTTTTCCTCCACTTCTCGAAGACAGTCCCATATAAGACCGAAGCCCAAAATGCTATTTCTTTTTAACTTAAGCCCAAATGTCAACATTCTATCAAGCCCAATACTTCCTAGAGATCAAGCCAGCCCCATCAGTTCAGAAGAAAAAACCCACTAAATAATTCCTTTAACCAATTCGCAAGATTAAGACACGCACTCAAACTGAACCTTCTCATCATGAACAGTTTTTTATATATTTTTTCTTTCGTTCTTTTTCTAGTTTTCTCTTTTTGGGTTGTCTTCTTCACGGGTCTCCCTTCGCAGACCTCCTCCTGGATAGGACTCTACCGAAACCGCTCCTTCAACGACGTCTCAACAAAAATCTCGCCAAAAACAAATTTTATCCAACAACCGCTAACGCCGACGATCGCCCTCCCATTTAACCGCTGGCGGACAACACCGGACAGAACCCAGTTTCCGGCTACGAGATTTTTTCACATTTTCGAGCGTTCAAAATTTCATTTTTTAACCACAGCAAACATAGAGGATGTTCAAAGGGGACTTACCTGAAATGCTCTAGACCGCCTACCGTTGTTCTTGAACGGCCACCGAGCGCGATATGTTGAGGTCCAGTTTTAGTCGGAACGACCATACGAGCTCGTGGTAGGTCCGGGTCCGGGGATGGACTCGAGTGATTTTATGCAATGAAAACGCAAAGTAAAGGTAGATTCGGGATCAGGGATGTACAACTAGTAGTTTAAACCAAGATTCGAGCGAAATGATTGAGTAAATGGAGATCCACCATTAACTGACCTCTGAACTTTCAACAATGGTTCGTACCTTTTCCGGCGATGAAACTCCAAACCGAGCGGATTAGGCTACTCCTCGCAGCTATCCGAAGCTTCACAAAGTGATCTGAGGTCTTGATATTACCTGGTTGCGGGGAAATCCTCAATCGAAGCTCACGGGTTCTTCCTCCGATGGCCATCGCATGAGCTCGAAGAGAGCTTTTTCTCCCTCTTCCCGCACTCGCCCTTCTCCTTCGTACCGCGAATCCGAACTTGCAGCTCTCGGTCGCAAGCTTCGATGACCAGCGCCGAGAGTTCTTCCTCTTTTCTCCCCTCGCTCGGTGCTCTCGCCGCACTCAGGTTCCAAGGAGCTCCTCAAGAGCCCTCTTTCTCTCAAGCCTCTCGCTCTCTTCGTCCTCCTCCCTCTCTTCACTCTTCTTCTTCTTCTTTTTTCCAATTTCTTTTCGACACTTCCCTCGGTCAAAGTCCCCCATGCGTGTTTCCCACTTGTGCTTTGGACCCAAGAGTCTGTCAACTTTTCCTCTTTTCCTTACTTTTCTCTTTTTTTAGTTCCCTTTTTCCTCCACCATCCACCAATTTGCCGACAGAAAAACCCTCTCATTCGTTCTCCTTTCGGTGCCTCAAAAGGCCGTCCTCGTGATGATGCGTCTTTCCCCATTTTGGCCTCGGTGGATCTGCAAAATGCCAAAATCCCTATTCTTTTGTGGTCTGGTCAAAAACTTCTTGGAGCCTCTGCGGATGTTCCCTCTTTTTCGATGGTGTTGAGGGAGAATTGATGAAGAACCCGTGGACGCTCTGACACCGCTACCAGCCATTTCTTTAAACATAACCCAAGCCTTGTCATACATCCCATTCTGCTCATCACAAGAAATCAACGTACTCCATGATATCCTTTTCTCCATTTGACCGAATAGCCCAATGCATCAACCACACGTCTTGTCTTTCCAGCTAAAACAATCATTGAACTTGAAACGATCACATCTCTTTTAGGCATCTGATCAAAAATCAGTCTGACTTCGTCTACATAACCAGCCAAAATCGAGTTCCGTGAGACCGTGTCTAGAATGATACTTTTATCAAACAGCTTCCGCGCATCTTCCATATTTTCATGCATTGAGTACAAGTTGGTCAACGTGTTATTATGATTCAACGTCAACTTGTACAGAAAAACAGCATTTTGAGGGCTATCATTCTGCACAAAGGCCTTCATCATCGGGTCCCACGAAAACCCATTCGAGTACTCAACATAATTAAAGACACGGAATGAGTAATTAACGTGGACAAAATGAGTGTCAGTGGAGAATTTGAGGAGCTTACCTGCTGTGTAAGTGTCTCTAATGTACCCAGTGAGGATAATCTGAGATAGGATTTGGTTTAATTGCTTGAGGTTGTGGCGTCGTCCTAAGTGGGTCTCAAATGTCATCATTTATTATTATTTTTTATTACATATTTCTTTAATTTCTGAAAAATATTAAAATGCAAAAAATATGAAAAATTATTTTTTTGTTCAAAAATGGTAGCCTAAGCTTAGCGAAGGCTTCCAAAGTCGATTTTGCAATTTTCTCATTTTTTTTATTGATTTTTTATGAATTTTTGAAAATAAAAATAAAAATACCGAAAAATACTGAAAATATGGAAAATCATTTTTTGGTCAAAATTGGTTCCCTAGGCTTGGCCAAGGTCCCCAAAGTTGATTTTTTTTTTATGAATTTTTTTCATTTTTTTTATATAAGTTTTTCTAGAATTTTCTAAAAATAAAATGGCTAAAAATCAAGTGTCAACACTCAGGCCATGTAATTCAATTAAGCTTAGAATCTTGAATTAAACACATTCACCACCGATCCGATATAAATATGCAATGCATGAAAAATTAATTTTTTTTGCGAGAACTAAAGCCAATTCTCAATTTTTATGAAATATATAAAGTAAAATAAAATAAAATAAAATAAAAAAACTTAAAATTTAGGTGT
>JAGVVM010023013.1:0-20392 GCA_019149425.1 Psidium friedrichsthalianum | reverse complement strand
CCTTGTCAGATTTTGGTGGCAATGGCTGACAACATTTTCCCACTCCCGGATCTCGACACCTCGGATGAGTCTTAGTTCGCTTCGGCCCCAACTCTATGTTCCCGAGGATCTCGGCGCGGGACATGGAATGGGTGGCCACCGCTCGAATTGTCTCAGGCCTGCCCTCCAGTCACCGTTCCCGAGCTGAGAAGGCCCCCCTCCGACCAGCGACGTTGTGCCTGCATCTTTCCTTGTTCTGGTTCGCTGGATATTCATTGGAATATGGATCTTCGTTGGTTCTCCCTGGTTTGGTTCCAGGTTCTCGTCCGGGAACTAACCTACCCGGGCCATATGCATCCATGAGAAGTAAATTGATGCTTTTTTTTAGCGTGACAGAGCTACACATGCCGTTCTTGTTTTTCTTACTGTGCAATTACCATATTCTATTGGTTTGCTATGTAGTGACTTAATCAAATTGATCAAATAGAGAATAATTATTTCACAATTCCTTTTTCTGCGGAGAAAAGAAAAAATTGTGGTTGGGCAAGTATAGCAAGAATTCTCTCTAATTTTATCGTCGGGACTCGGGAGGCCTTCCAAATATATGAAAGCTAATTTCATTGCTAAATTATGTCAAATTTCACAATACCATTCGTGGCAAATTAGCGATACCGTTTGTACAAATTAGTGACAAAATTTAAAATTTTTCGTCGCCAAATAATGTCCCCCGTTGCCATTTTCGTCACAAATGCCGTCACCAAAGGTTCGTCACTAATTAGCAATGAATTTTGCCACTAATTAGCAATGAATTTTGCCACAAATACTGTTGCAAATTAGCCACGAATTTAATAATTTCGTAGCAAATTTAGCCACGAATTTTATGTTTTCGTCACTAAATTTGCTACCCGATTTTGCAAGTTAGCCACGAATTTAATAATTTCGTAGCTAATTTAGCCACGAATTTACTACTTTTGTAGCTAATTTAGCCACAAATGTATTGTTTTCGTCGCTAAATTTGCTACCCGACGTTGCAAGTTAGCCACGACTTTAATAATTTCGTGGCTGATTTAGCCACGACTTTAATAATTTCGTGGCTAATTTAGCCACGAATTTACTTTTTTCGTCGCTAAATTTTCTAACCGCCATCGCAAGTTAGCCACGAATTTAATAATTTCGTGGCTAATTTAGCCACGAATTTACTATTTTCGTGGCTAATGTAGCCACGAATATGTTTCGTCGCAAATTAGCGACGAATTTTGCCGCGAGTAATTTCGTCGCTAATTTGCGACGATTTTTGCCACGAAAAAATTTCGTCGCTAATTAGCAACGAAAAGTGAAATTTTTCGTCGCTAAATTTTGCGACGCCGAATTAGCGACGAAAATTTTTTTGTCGCAAAATTCGTCGCAAATTCCATTAGCGACGAATTTTGTCAACATTTTCGTCGCAAAAATTCGTAGCTAAAGCCTTGTTTTTTGTAGTGCGTTGAAAATTCATCCATCTTGATAATGCTCCAAATCTTTCTCACGAGAGAGATGATATACTTATGTAGCCATACGATGGAAAAGTCACGCTAGGCTGCTTTAACTGCTGTCCTCTAACTGTCAAGCTTTGATATTCAAAGACATATAACAGTATTGAAAATGAGATATGGCCTTCATGGCAATGTATCGGCGTTTCGCTAGCAGGGCAATAATGCATAGGATCTTCGTTCAGAGGTCCAATCAGAAATTGACGTCCAATTGGCAAAACCCAAACACATCCGTTTTTGCCTGTTACATTCCATAATTCCTCCGACCATATGAAGACAAACGAATGAGCTGGCTGGAGATAAGACCAAAAAGGAATCTATTGGGGCGGGTTAAGAAGGACTAGGTTGGCTGGCAAAGGTTGAAGAAACACAGAGGAGGAGCCACAGAGGGAGAGCTGCAGAGTCTTCTTTTTCTTACGTTAAATAATTAGATTCTCCACTAGGGGGACGGGGAGTAAAGAGAGTTCCACGTTTCCATCACTAATTGATAATCATATTTGAGGGCAAGATTAGTTCGCAACACTGCCCATTCCAAATTTGATCCACGCGGGACATCAACTATTCAAAAAGAGAGAGAGGGCCAGAAAAGGAGCGTGGGTTCTCATAGCTTTGAGAATAGAAAACGAAAGGAAAGGCAGGAGGGGGGACGAAGCAGAAAAGGGAGACCGGGAGGAATCCATGACGGCGCTAGACCTAGCTGTAAAGAGAGTTCCACGTTTTCATCACTGATTGATAATTATATTTGAGGTCAAGATTAGTTGGCGACACTGACCATTACAAATTTGATCTACGCGGGACATCAACACTGACCATTCCAGCCCTGTTCCTTTAGCCGAAGAGTCTGGCAGATCCAACGCTTTGTCAAATAGGCTCCATCACCGGTCGTGGATGAGAATCAGGCAATGATTCTGAGTTGCCCATGACGCCCGACGGTCGAGGTAAGCCTCGACTTCCGTTTTCCTATGGCTCGGTCAAACTGGTTGCCGAGCGAGCTGTTTCTGATAAATGCTGCTTGTGGACTGCTTTGGAGTTGAGTGCACATCTGAGTCCAAATGGACTATTTCGTCCACGTTGAAATGCCTGCTTCCACATGTATATTTCTTTGTCTATCTTCTTTGTGGGGATTGTCCTGATATGGATAAATGATGGTCAATAGTGAGGAAAAGCTTTGCTTGTTTTTCTAGAATGGTGATATGTCCTGCTAGCCCTTCTCTAGCTATTTTGTATACGTGATGATGTGTGTATTAAACATCTATTTCGATTATATTTGATATTTTTGGGCAGATATTTGAATAAATATAGTGAAATTTATTTGATTTTATGCAATGTGATTAGGTGATGGTGAATGATGCAATCGTGAAGATTTTGGATGCAAAGCTGGTGCAGAATTTGGAGATATGATTTGGCCACTAATTTCCATATTATTCAGATTTGATTTGGAGGATCTTTGTACTTAATTAGAACTCTTAATTAGGGATATTGCGGAGAAGTTTTTATTTTCTTTTTCTCTCTTTCCATGTTGGAGAGGATTTCTTTTTTTTAGACTTCTTCTTATAGTTTAAGGGGCTGAATGTCACGCCCCGAACCCACGAGTCACGCGACATCCCTGTTATACCTGTACGGTCGAATGGTTGACTACTACGACGGCCCAGGAAACTCGTCGTAACCAAACGACCTCAGAGTTTTTGTAACAACGGAAGCGAGCTCCTTCAATCCCATACATCGAATAAGGGTAGAGAGAGAGAGAGACAGACCAATCAATTCATCAAATCACAATTTATATTGCATGTCTTTTTCATTCAACTGTCAGAATAGCATTATATACACAGTTCAAAGCTCTTGTCACCTCATTACAACCCATTGCTCGACCTTTACAACAAAAGGCTCTAGGTCGACAAGGTTCTCAATGCCTATAGCGAGCAAACCACACAAATTTCTACCAAGGGCTTCTGCCTCCACCCCACTCGTCATTTCCGTCACACCATCTGGTCCAGGAAGAGCTAGTCTCTGGATCGATTTCCTTTTTGGGTCCCCTGCCTTACTCGTAATATATTCACTGCTAGGGACGGGGTCTGAAAAATATGGGTAATCACCCGTGAGAACAAATCTCAGTAAGCTAACCCCTAATCTCCTCCTCATGACGCCAAACAGACCTAGAACAAACTCTCAGGTCCCAACTCAAATACTCAAAATCACCGGGCCAAATTCCATCACTAAAAATCCGTTCAATTTAGAAAAGTCGCCACAGAGTGGCCAAGCATATAAAACATTTTTAACAGGCCCAATCCAGGACCACACAAAACCCAGATCACACAATCTGTTAAGAGCTCAATAAAAGCAATTAAACTTTCAATTTGAAACCACGTCCAATCCAGGACAATCAATGCAAATACATATGCATGCACGCTCAATCTTGAGCCTCGGCTTAACAGCCAATTTGACCCGCGTCATATAGGCGCATCAGGTACGACCCGCGTCGTGGACGCCTCAGGTCTGTGCCTCAACCCGCGTGTGGGACGCCTCAGGTTGGCACCTTATCACTCCAGCTACCCCGCGTCTTACGCTTCAGGGCGCACGAGGCTACGTTTTCCGCCTCTGAGGCTACATTTTACGCCTCTGTGGCTACATTTTACGCCAATGGCTACATTTTACGCCAGGTGACTTCATGGCTACATTTTACGCCAAGTCACAATGATATGCAATGAAACATGCGAAAACCGTCGCATTCGCCTTTCAGGCAGCAAAACCCCTTTAAATTCATTTGGACAGAAATCATCGGCCAAGTACGTTAGGCCACATTTTAAATGCAAGTCCAAATATTCAATCCACATTTTCGGCCGAATGGCCAAGCCAATCAACTCATTTTGCGAACCCAAATTGTCGCACTCGCCTTTCAGGCAATAACATCCTTTAAATTCATTTGGACATAAATCGTCGGCCAAGTACGTTAGGCCACATTTCAAATACAAGTCCAAATCTTTCACTCAGGCATACGAAACAATGCCAGTTTCAATTGGGCAAAAACCTTGGCCAAGTACGTTAGGCCAAAACTTAAAACACGTGCCCAAATATTTCAATTCACATAGCCGACAAACTGGCCAAACCAATCAATTTCTTTCACGTGCCCAATTTTGTCAAAAATGCCCAATTTCTCACATGGGACCCAAAATGACCCAAATAATTATTTCAAGTACACGAGAAATATCTTCAAATATTATTTTAAATACGAACACGGGCCCCCCAAATATTTGGAATAATAATATAAAATATTACTCGGGCCCGGTTTTGCATAAAATGCTCCGTAAACCCAGTTTTCGGTACTCAAACCACACGGAACCCACAAAACTTGTCATTTTCAAACCAAACTCAAATTGGGCAGCACGTGAACAGTATTCGGAGGTTCGTGAACAGTGATTCAAAACACTATTTGGCCCGTTTTCGCTCTAAATATCCCGAAAATCCATTTTTCGGTACCCGAACCTCGCGGAAACCACACCAACCACCACCAACAGCATTATTCAAGCATGGACAGCAACATTTCATCAATCCACAGCATGCTCACAGCCCACAGAAATTTATTTCCATCAAATACGCCGATTACGGCCAATTTTCCTAAACCGATTTACCACGAATCGGTCCCTAGAGCTAATCCATGGCAAGTCTAACATCATGAGCGAAGTCTAGAGGTTTAACTTACCTAAACGAAGTCAAAACAGGGCTGAGGATGCAGCGATGACCGGCGGCAACGACGACAACGGCGGATTCCGGCGGATTAAGTTCGAACCCGGGCTGTTCAAGGGCTAAAACTAGACCAAATCGAGCTGGAAAACAAGATTATGACATGAATATAGGTTCTAGGGACAGCCGGGGTTGATATATATATCAACGAGAACCAAAATCCAAAATCTGGAAATCAAAGACAGATCCGTCGACCGAAATGTCAAAGCAGATTCGAAAGGCCAAACGACCTCGGATCGAAGTGATTCAAGTTGGAAAAGAACCACAAGACATTGAACTACAACATACCCGAAAATCACGACGATCCAACGGTCGGATTTCCGTCGGCGTCCAGTTGAAGTTGGCAGCAAAAACTGGGCCGCGAGTAGAGAGAGATCCGAATTTAGAGAGAGAGAAGAGAGAGAGAAGAGAGAGAGAGTATGCTGAAATAATAGAGGAGAGAGAGTGGTTTGACCCATAATTATCTTAAGGATAATTATTGGCGGTGACTATTCACCGAAAGCGACATAACGCTGAACGAATTTACTGATTTTTGGACTATCAGTAAAATTTGGACTGATAAAGCTTGAGCCTCAATTATTTTCAGTCAAAGCTGGTCAAATTGGTCAAAAAGATGATCGACGAGACATTTCTCGAAATTCGTGAAATTTCAGGACCGGGTGGGAGTCAATCGGTGCTGATTTGGCTCAATCGCGATCGGAGAATAACTCCAGATTTCGCCGTAAAATTTTTCTAGCCTCTCTAAAAATATTCTTACCCTCATGCCATGGATTCTAGCTCAAACTAGGGGCAAGATAGAAATTTCTAATTTTGCCCTTTTTCACTAGGCATTCCTAAATCCATCTGCCCATTTTTTCGCCTTTCTAGGCAAGGTCCAAATTCACGACTGTGACACTCATGAGAGTCGATTGTCCTATTCCGAAACTCAATTCGTGGCCTCATTCATAAGATGGCAGCTTTAAATAAATTCTCAGACTAACGGGTGGCTTTTAGGAGTCACGCGTATCGACCATTTGGTCCACGTGCTTATATTCCTAGTTAGCCTTTCCCCTTTGGTTAGTCATCTCAGAGTGGCCAGCTCCAAGCGAGATTCATTTATAGCGCCTCTATGAAATAACCATTCTGTATTCGAATTCCAGAAAAAGGGATCGAAACTCAGGATGTCACAATTCTTCCCCCAGTGATACGCACATGTCTTAGTCTCATCATAGCTGGAGAAATTTTTTGGAGGATTCTTCCTTGGCGCTCATTTGCAACTAGCTTTTCCAATAACATTGGAAGCAGTTCTGAGTAAGGATATGGGAGTGGAGTGAATTGCTTGGCGGGTTGTTTCTTCTCTCGGCTAGGTTTTCGAGGTCTCTCCACCTTATGCCCATATGGCCCCGATGAGAAGTGTAAACATGTGGTTGGTATCCTGGCTTATTTGGGAGTTTGATTCATGACTGGCATTCCTTGATACGTGGGTTTTGCTTCATTAGATGATCCTTTGTTGACTTGAGAGTATTCCCCAAATTTTCTTATTTCTGGACCTGCCATTTCGCATGGCCCATTCTACCTTTCACAACGTCCACAAAGCGAAAATGATTGACAACCAGATGTATGCAGCCTATCAAAGAATTTGTATGGAAGGGCTACCAGGAAGTGCCCTATCAACTCATCCTCATCCAACGGGGGTTGAACTTGAGCAGCTTTCGCTCTCCATCTTCGTGCGAATGATCTAAAAACTTTCGTTCCTCCTCATTTCGACATGCTTTAAATCCATTCTGGTGGGGACGGTCTTCATATTGTATCTATATGTTGTAGAAATTGGTCAGCAAGATCATCCCAATCATCGATACCTCTGATATCAAGTGCAATAAACCACGATAGCGCAGGACCAATCAAGGTATATCGAAAATTCTGGATCAATAGTGCATCATCGTCAACATATTCAGTCATCTCTTCCAAAAAGTGATTAATATGAGTCTCGGACATCCATGCCATCGTACTTCTGGTAAATTCGGCCTTTGAAAAACGTCAAGCGCTTTCTCTACGAGGCGAGGAGATAATGTGTTGTCCTTTTGGGGAACATCTAAATGAATCTCAGCCTGGTTAAATTTGCACGCTTCCTCCTTCCATTAAGCAGCTCGATTCTTTCATCAAGGTGGAGCGTGGGACTAAGAGGATTTCTCTGTCATTTCATCCTCTTTGGTATTGACAACCAGTGATCCGGTAGGTGTGACTGCAGGGCTTTTCATAGCAAGTAATGGAGCGGAAGCTTTATCTTCTGTCGAAAGTTTGAGAGCATGGCAAGAATCTGGGCACTGACCTAGCTTAATAAGACGCGCATTAGTGTCATTATCCTATGCTCGCTCCTGACCGGATTGTGAGATCCCTCCTCCACATTTTATTACCTGTTTTTTAGATGAAAATGGATGTATTAGAATGAAAAAAATAGAAAAGAAAGCATAAATCCTTTTCAATTTTATGCCTTCTTGTGATACTGAAGATAAGAACTTTAGCGAGCTTAACTTCGTGAAAATCTATTATCACATTTTAATAATAACGTCATACCTATGCAACAGGCTAGTACATCCTTATGATAACCCGCTATTGATCAATTCAAATCAAAAATTAATAGAATTTTTAAAAAATAAACTAATGCAATTCAATGTGTCTAAATTCGATAAATATAGGACACCCAAATTAAAACTCGTTTACACACCGAACCCTATACCTTTCTCTTCTTCTCCCCCCGTCTTCTCCGTGAACAATCAAGTTCTCCAACCACACTTCATCGCCTATTCACATTATGTTAAACATTCACTACTTTTTGAATATAGTATCATTGCACTCATCTATAGAACAGTTCGCTAGTTCATGCAAAATGCGATTAATTATTTGTAGTTTGTGTAGGCACCCTTTCACTATACTCCTCATGTCCCTCTTCCTTTTTGTGAATAGTGGCTTCCCAAAAATTATTTGACCACGCACTCCCTCTCACTCCTTCTCTCCTATAGCGTACGTGGCTCAGACACTAATCGCAACAGCCATTGTCTCCCCTCACATACACCGCCATCTTCTTAACGTGTGACTCCTCACCTCGCACACACATAGGCTGATGTGGTCATATCAAGTGATTAAGATGAAAGCCACTATCACACCATTACTAAACTCTAGGTAGTCAGAAAAGTAGATAATCTCAAAGATCCAATACATCATTGAAAGGATGTGATCCCCTTCTCCCCCTTCCTTTCCCCTCGGAGAAATATAGTTATACTTCTCCATCCACTTTGAGCACACTTACTGCGACCTGGTCCTGCCTTAATATAAAATTAAGAAATTCAATTACAATAAAGGGTTCCACAACAACAAATGATCCCCAAATCCTACATGACTTAGCTGTTGGTTGGACATAGGGCGTTTCGAGCTACCCAGCATCGCCTATCCTCCCCATCTTGGGAGCCTCGAGCCCCCCCTTCCCTTTTCGTTGATGAATCGACATGCTTCAAGACTCCATGTGTATTGTCGTGGATGAAGGATCTTTGCACATTGTGGTCGTCACCTGGACACCAACTGACGTGCTGGTAAATCATTCATCCCACCCTTACAACTCTGCCTGACTCTCGCAAACCAATCATTTAAATGTGGTTCTTAAGACCCGATTGAACGTCCCATGACTTATGCTATTGTTATCTATCGAACTCTTTTAAAAATAGAAATGAATACGAGTTGACGAACGTAAGAAAGTTCCTCTACCAACCATACTCGAAGAAGATTTTCGACCACTTCCGTCGCTTTTATGTAACCAACCATCCACAGACATGCGCATGCACGACCACCACGTTGGATGGTGGACTAAAACCACACCCCCGTGCTGCATGGCCACCCGTCAATACCTCTGGCCAAGGCTCCCAAGCATCCAGTAGCACACGTACAGATCCCATCCCTAAGACCCTGTCGACCCCCGTGCCATCCCCACCACGAGCCGGCTCCCTCTGATGATCGCCAATCACAGGATAGTGAGTCACGCGCACAAGAATACGAGAGTTCAAGGCCATCAAAAACCAACACACAGATCCTTTCGTACCCTTTCCCTATCTAAGGTAATCCTAAGGGGTGGTTGCAGTCGGGGTTGACCGCGGGTGTGTGAGAAGTCGTGATCGCAGATATGCAGGACATGCACAGCAGTTTATATCAAACACCGCTTCTGTAACATATTCATAACTATACATTCCAAACTCCACACTGTAAGTAAACAATTCAACAAACACTCCACCCCTTATTTCTCCCATCTGCAAAAACATTAACCACAATGGTTAGCATACTTACCATTCCCTTCCGAGCACCGCCACTGCAGGAAATATGTTAGAAAACACTCAATTTTTAATCAGCTCAAGTCCTCTAATGGGTTAGAAACCAAGTCCCCAGTTGAGCGCTAGTTTGTCGCTGACCCTCCCGAGATTTTCTTACGCAAGGTCTCGAGCGAGTTAATGGATTGCTAGGCCATTTTGGTATTCTGGGCTTCGCGCGGGCCCTCCCAGGCCCATACCAAATCGCGTCAGGGAATTTAAATCGATGTCGACCTTAGTGTGGTCGGGTGACATGTGCTCGGTGTGCATGCTATTGGAGTCGCCACCAACCATTTCTTGGAGGGTATGATTGGAAACCCTATCGAGCGATCGGGAGAAATCGTTCGATTCTGCGAAAACCAGAGATTTGGGTTCGGGGACTTAGTTACGTCGATATTACTATCGGCGCCCTTTCGGTACCTAAGTTGACTGATTTCCTAATCTAAGGAGTTCATGCAGGCGAGATTGGGTAAGGTGGGCTCTGGAAGTCTAAGGGTTTATGCAAATGGGAAGTATCTATCCTATCAATCACAGTCATAGAAAAAATACGCAATCAAGAATCAATTCAGAGAGAAATCACATCAAAAGCAGTCAAAACAAGCAAAGAGGAGTCCTAGGAAGGCCTGGGAAACAGCAATTGGATTCAAGGATGATTTGGAAATTTGGGTCAAATTGACCGGAGGGGCAAGATGGTCATTTGGAAGGCGCTCAGGAAGTCGGGAATATGAAAATGAATCAAACTACTTGGATGTGGCTTTCTCCTAATTTCTACAATTTTTTCTGAATTTTCTGAGTTTTTCTGAATTTTTTGAATTTTTTTAAGACTTTCTAAGAATTTTTCTATTTTTTGAAACATTTTCTATATTTTCTGGGATTTTTATTTTTTGATTTTCTAGATTTTTATTATTTTTCCAAACATTTTCTACATTTTCTAACAATTTTTTTTCAAATTTCTCTAAAGTCTTTATGATTTTTTTTATCACTATACTTTCTATTTTCTACAATTCCCGAGTTTCCTAATTATTTAAACCTCCTCTCCCCTTTTTTTTTGTGAGATTTTTATGACTCTTGTGATTTTTTATTTCTTTTATTCATTTATTATTTTTATTTATTTATTATTTATTGTTCTATATTTTTTCTCGGTTTTTATTTTTATTTATTTTATTTTTTATTTAGTTTTATTTACTTTTTAGTTTTCATTTTTTATTTATTATTTTATTCTATTTGATTTGTTTTATTATTATTTATTATTTATTATATTTTTTTCGGGAATTTTCTTCATTTTTTTAACACTTTCTAAAAAAATTTTATTATTATTATTATTATTATTATTATTATTATTATTATCTATTTTTTTCGAATTTTCTATTTTTTCATTATTTTTATTGTTATACGGACCGGGTCAACGGACCCGGCCCACTATCCGAGACCCGGCTCAAAGCCCACTAACCAAACCCGATGCAAAACGACGTAGTTTAGGTATTTGTTTTTGAATTTTTTAGATTTTTATTCTATTTTTCTTATTTTCCCATCTATTTCTAATCCGACGGCCAAACATGATCCACGTGGCTTAAATCTAACCACTCATTCCCTATACTAAATCTACGGTCAGGATCACAACCGTGACTGAATCCTAGCCGTCCATTATTCTTTTATTTTCCAGAGTGATTATAAAATTTGGATTAGAATTTTTATTCTTAGAAAATCCACGATCGCGACACGTGGCATCCCCCTAGCCGTCAGATCTGGTCTGTTATTTTATCTTTTTCTGTTGCAACCACCAGCTGACGTGGCTTGCCACGTCATCGACACGTCAGCGCCATCCCATTGACCCGGTCAACGTTCACCGGAGAAGACGCCGAACAGTGCCGCCGACGACACTGTTCATCGTCTTCTACGGCGATCTCCGCCGGAAAACACGAGAAATCCGCCCAGATAACCCTGAGAATCTCGCAACTAACCTCCTGATTTCCATCTGTGCCTAAACCATCTCAATAACAATATGTATATCAATTTTCCAGCTAAAGAACAAACCTAAAGCAGGTTGTCTTTCTCCGGCCGAAGTCGCTTTCCGGCGAAGTCGCGACCTAGCCGACCCTAGCATCCAAATACTAACCTAATCCATCAAAAGACATCGCAAGATCATGAGAAGACTTACCCGGCCGCCGACGGAGCTCCGAGATGATCAGAATAGCTGATAGAACTCTAGGTGTGTTTTTCGGGCTCAGAATTGACTCGAATGTTTTATGCAAGGGAAACGCAAGATGAACACAAAAATGGAGTCAGCGGAGCCTAAGGAGCATTTTAGGCCAAGAACCACCAAGAAAGATTGAGAAACGCAGATTTCGCCATGGACACAGAGCTTCGAGCTCAAACATGGTAATTACCTTTTCCGGTGCTTCAACGGCGTGCGGAGGGATTCTGACGATTCCTCACAGCTCCAGGATGCTCGTCGATCAAACCTCGAGGCTCGACTCTTCCTAGACTGCTATGAATCCGAGCTCGAAGCTTCGGACTTCCTCCTTCAATGGCGGACGCAGAAAGCTTCTTCACCGCTTTTCCCCTTCCTCTCTTCCTCTCTCTATCTTTCTCTCTCTCTGTGCGTCCCCCCTCTCCCCCAGTATCTCCTCTTCGTCTTTTTTATACCACTCTGCCAATCTCAATCTGTTGGGGAGTTTCAACAGAACGACCGTCCTCTTCCCCCCCCCCCCCGAATTCCATTCGCGCGCGTCAGGAAGAAGAAGAAAGCCTGGACGGGTTGGGTGAGTCAATTCGGGTCGGCCGGGTCGGGTTAATCCGACCCGATTGACCCGATTGGACCAAAATTCCCAATTGGCCTTGATTCTTTCATAATTTCACTAAATTGATGGCAAAATCGAGCTCAGGACTAAATTTCCTATTAGAAGATGACTTTATTTCTGAAATTTTTGGACAATTCTCATAAAAGCCCCAATTTCTGAATTTCGACCCGAGGGCCCATTTGCAAAATTCAAACAGTGAATGACCTTTTTTTGCAAAAATTGATGTGACCAATCAATTCAGGAGGCCAAAAAATCGGGGGTGATGGGCTTTGATTTTCAATTCAGTCCCTAGAAAAAAATTTTAATTTCATTTTAAGCATTTTTAAGACTAAATTGAAAAATCAAAAATTGCATTTAGGTCCTTTTGTACGAAATTGGGCAATTCAATGAGTTTTTGGACTGGATTTTAATTTTGTAAAATAGAGGGGGATGACACGACTCCAAAACTTTAAAAATTGAAAATTACAGAATTAAAATGGAATTTCTAGAATTTTTTTCAATTAATTTGAAAATGGGATTAACAAAGGAAATCCCACTTCCAGATTAATTTTTTCAAAATTTCTTTGGCCAAAATGAAGGGAAAATTAATAGAAAAATATGGACTATTTTTTCGTATTTTTGTGGCCACGACTACTATTTTTTTTTATTAAATTTTTGTATTTTTCTATTTTTTGAAAAATATTAAAAAAATGCAAAAAATAAGGAAAATTATTTTTTGTTCAAAATTAGTTCCTTAGGCTAAGCTAGGGCTTCCAAAGTTGATTTGTTTGTAATTTTCTCATTTTTTATTGATTTTTTATGAATTTTTGAAGATAAAACGCCAAAAATACTAAAAATAAGGAAAATTATTTTTTGTTCAAAATTGGATCTTAGGCCAAACCAAGGTCCCCAAAGTTGATTTTTCAATTTTCTGAATTTTTATGGATTTTCTAAAAATTTTCTAAAAATAAAATGGCTAAAAATGAAGTGTCAACAGCTGCCCCATAGATATAGGGGTGGATGAGTCGAAGAGGTCAGGAAGAGTGGCAAGGTCCCTTGTAAAGTTTATATTTCCCAGTCTTCTGGATGGGATCGGTAGGCCTGGTGAATACAACTACTTTTGGTGGCGAAGTCGTAGACCCTGAGCCTATAGAGGTACTAGACTCAGATGGGGATGTAGTGATGGAAATTGATGGAGAGGATGACGTGTTCATTGAGTACGCGGATGGCGACCTAGATCCTCGATATCCGATGAGTCTGATCCAGAGGAGTGACCCTTGCCAGAGGACGAGTAGTCCCGCAATGAGGCACAGATGGAGATTAGTGGCTTTTTGGTTTGGCCCGTTCCTTTTGATCTTGGCCAATTTATGTTTTTGAGATTCAGATGATAATCCCTCCCCAAGTTGTATAGAACTTTTACTGTTATATGTTATGTTATGTAAATTCGATTTTCTATATCTCTTTATCTTGTATGTGCTTTTGTTTGGGATTGTACGCTTTTCGCTGTTGAAAATTTAGTAGCTGTTATTTGGCCGCGACGAGTCTTGGGTTGTCGCTAGTACTGGCCAGGCGATGTTCGAATAAGCAGGAGGTGGGATGTTGCGTGTTCGCCGAGTTCAAGGCATGACAGCTAGCAACCCTTGCCAGATTTCAAAGGAAAAAAAAAAGAAAAGAAAGAAAAAAATAAAAAATATATAATAATGAAAAATCGGAAAATTAAAATAATAAAAATGATTTGTTTGGTTGACTCACTTAAACTTATTAGATAACTAACACATTTATGACCCCTTAATTTATTAATTAACTGACTTAAGCTTGTTTTGCAATCCATTTATAATCCACATAATTAATTATGAGTACTAGATTCATTTTGCAACCTGTAAAATATGTCAACTATTCTCTCTGGCTCTCTCTCTCACACACACGTCAACTGTTCCGATCCTTCAAGAACGAAAGTAGACAGAAAGTTCCACAAATATAAGGACAACCCATGACTTTTTGAGAAGCTTCTTGATCTGTTAAGGTAGCTTGGTGAAATTTACGATTTTCCGTTTGAAGACATGTCATTCAAGATATGATTGGACTTAGTAATCCTTACGGAACTATAAATCTGAAGTTTGGGGAAGTACCAGTATGAATATTTTGAAAGAAACAGAGCAGTGGACACAAAGAGGATGTAGATCGATACGAAAAATGAATTAGTCGATTCGGTCATGGCTTCAATCACTACAAGGGCTTCTCCGATGAACTTGTTCCTAGTGAACGTGACTGATATGTAAAATATCTCTAACAAATTGCATGTTCGCGTTACCATTATTATTTTGCGAGGCCTTTCAAAGGATGTTTAAGTAGGGATAGAGGGAAGTCAACCTAATCGTACGGTTTGTTGGCCACCATGTGAGTAAAAGAGGAATATAATATGAGGAAGATCGTAAAAATAATGAAATCGCGTCTCCTACAGCCGTACTCTGGACTTGCTGAAATATGTAAATGCAGCTCTACTTGGAGACACGATCTGATGATCTGTCCATTGATTGGGATGGCCGCAAGATTCTTGGGGAGCACTATTTTTTTTTTTTTTAACTTGTCGTCGAGTCTATTCGAATATTTCAATTTTCTAGTTGTGCTTCTAACATCATTTATTATATTTTTACCCCAGATATATTTGCGAGCGCAACAGAAAATCGATGCATTCACCTAAGGAGATCACCATTTGCCTAAGTCAAAGCCCATCAATACATTCAGTTGAGCCAATATACACAACATTCACTCAAAAGCTTAGTTCAATATGTTATGGGCCACTAATGTATATTAACTACCCCATAACACATTAATTATGCGATGTTTCTAACCCGACTTACACCTGTATTTGGACAATCTCTCGCATCACCTTTGAATTTAGTATTAGGTCTCCTCCCTTGATTTGGATATCTTTCTACATCAACATGTATCAACTTTTGAATCTCCAATGCCCATCTTATTCCATGCTCTTTTTTTGGACCAAACCACGAAGGATGCTATCGGGATTGCATTACGGCACTATTGCGCTCACATTCACCGTAGGTCTCTTAAGCTAAACCAAATCATGAAGACTCTATGGAATCCGTGTTGGTCATGAGATTCATTCTTTGAGATATTTTACCAAAGATTGATTCAAATTGGGAGTGGACCATCAATCAACCTAGCTTTGATATTATTTATTGCAAGCATACATCATAACCCTAATGCTTTCAATAGCAGAGATCACCGAAGGCAATCTAAGTCCAAGACCACCCACGTATATAGTTGAATTCACCTTTATTAAAAACTTAAGCAAATGGGTTACAAGTCAACGACTTTACACCATATCAATTCTATGACGTGGAAATTTTCTAACATAACTCATAAGTCCTCTTAACAATATCGATACAAATTGCGGGTAGGCTACCTATCAACCTGGCTCTAATGCCATTTGTTGCGAGCGCAGACTAGAAACTGGACACTTTAAATGGATGGCTAATAGAGGCAGATTTAGGACTCAAATATAAGTTGATGGTCCTTTATAAGACCAAAAAAATATATAGAGTAAAAGTGAATTGAACATAAAACTGAGATGGTTTTTTTTTTATGAGATAAAGAAATTTTAGGGTCAAATTGTTACTGAGCCTAAAGTTGAGGATTTTTTATAAGACAAAAAAGTTTAGGGTTGAATTGAAACCGGGCCTAAAGTTGGGGTTTTCCATAGAAAAAAAAAAGTTTAGGATGAAATTAGGATAAGAGTTAAAGTTAGAAGGTTTTTAGGGTAATAGGCCCCCATATGATTTCATTTAATTTCTTCGAGAGGACAAAACTAGCTAAACCAATTATAAACTTTTTAATTTTATCAATTTAGTCCTATATTTTTGCACAAAATTCCCAATATATTCATTCCGGCCAATCTTTACTAGAAATTTCTAAGGTGATGGTGTGTTGTGTAGGACGGCCTATATGTTTGGACTTCTATATTTGTAATTTCTAATAAAAATTTAAACAAAAGGATTATATTGAAATTTCTTACAAACGTTTAGAATTCTATTAGCATAATTAAAACAGTTATGACTAAATTTGTACCTATAAAATAAGTTTAAGAGTGATTTGATAAATTCTCTTTATTATAAAATAGGGGTCGCGCTTTTTCACTCCCAATTTTGCTTGTACACTCACTTTCATAGTGCACTGACCACATTACCCATCACTTTTTCCTCCTTTAGAATTCTATAGCTGCAAAGACTCAATAGTGGGGCCCATTAAGATTTATTTTATTTATTTCTTTTTTTCACTTCCCTTTTTTTCTTGGTGATTTTGTTGATTGGGGACCCCTAGATCTGCCCAACATGCTACTTGACACAACTTACGACAAACTGGAAATGATCATCACGGGCACTGCACATGTATGTGCACATGTATGTAATCGGAGTACGTCTGCCCCAACATGCTACTTGACACAACTTACGACAAACTGGAGATCATCACGGGCACTGCACATGTATGGACTGCACATGCATGTAATCGGAGTACTCGTCCATCGAATAATTATCTTGCTTACCTAGAAAATACAAAAAAAAAAAAAAAAAAGCTGATCTTCTGGGAGACAAAAGGCGCATCGGACGGAAAATTATCACTTGATATCTGTACTCAACCCACTCAACTCTACTATTTAATTTGAGACTTCATTTAAGATGCATACACGTCATTCACGCGAAATAACTTCTAAGGCTCAGATGTAGTCCATTTTTTAAATATAATTTTCATAGTACCAAGGTAGACTCTCTCTTTTCTCTCGCCTTTGAAGTTTGAAGTGCAGAGGCATCAGAATCCAGTCCCAGTCAATATGCTTCCCCCAGATTATGCACCGCAGAAGAAAGTAAGAGAAGGCTGAAAGAAAGGACGAGATGGCAAACAAATCGCTAGTGGTTGCGATTGCATCACCCACATGGCATCTTCAGTCGCCGGCTGCTTCCACTCCCTGGTGGCTCTGCTCGTGGTGGCCCTTGTCGTTTTTCGGCCGTCCCCTACCTCCGAGCGGCCAGCCACGACTCCGGACCCGACGCCCATGAAACGGCCTCGTCAATGCGACTTGTTCTCCGGGAGGTGGGTGTACGACAACGTTCGTACCATTGTACAAGGAGAAGGAATGCCCGTACATGTCGGAGGCAGCACGCTTGTGAGGCGTACGGAGGAAGGACTTGAAGACCAGCAATGGAGTGGCAACCCCATGGCTGTGACATTCCCAGGTATAATGATGCATGTACACTCCGCTCTATTTTTCTCCTCATCTTCTGCTAATTTATAAAAATGCATTAGTATTCATTGTGAGTTTATTGCTATTTTCCCATGATTACTATGTTCGCTAAGTTAGATATTGCAAAACCTTCTGTTTTTTACTGCGCCATCTCCCGAATTGAATTTCCTGCTTCCTCCCTGAAAAATGAATAGATTCTATGAGATTTTTATAGGATTACTATCATTTGTTCTAAAAAAAACTTAATTGTCAAATGAAAGCAGTTTAATATTTAATTATTCCTATCATTCCATAGTCTGGTATTTTTCTTTTTTGGTACTAAGCATGAAAATATTTAGTTGGGAATGCAAATTATGCCTAGAAAGATTTGAACTCAGAACTATATGTTTTGATATCATGTGAGGTTTTGGGGACAACTATTAATTGTTCCAAAAGTTTTTTAAACTTATTAAATAAAAGAAATTATTTTATATTTAATTATTCTATAAGGTTCAATGCCACGACATTATTGAAGAGGCTGAGGAAACAAGAGGTTTGTGTTCGTGGGCGGACTCTTGAATAAACCCAATGGGATTCCATGTTTTGCATGCTCGAGTCCGCAATCCCTCAAAATACCCCCTCAAATCCCGTGTTCGTACCACTACACGCCTCCTTAACACCATCTTCAGGGCCATGTAAGTGCTCTCCTCCTCCACACCCTCAATTGTTTAAAATAATTGGGATTTTGATTGAGACGCGAATCAAAGCATCAACATAACAGTTAACACAAAGGATTTAGATGCATATTAACTATATACTTAGGAACACGATGTCATGTGGTCTATAGACTCTATAGAAATCATTTTGTAGCTAAAAACACATTTTGCAGCCAAAAAACACACTTGTCTCTTAAAAACAGATTCGTCACGGTACACATTCGGCAGCTCATCACTATATACAGTGACGAAATACGCCGAGTATCTCCTGCGAATATTTCCTCATAATTAGTACGGTAAAATTGTGTAGCTTCAAATATTACTTTTTCATAACTCGCACGTGAAGCGAGGTTTCCCCCTGACTATATAGGATAAAATACCATTAAGTCATCGAGGCCCACAAAATTATGGATGCTTCTTCGAGGGTTAGCAGAGGCAGACGGTGCCAATTATTTTTCTAATCTTATTTCAATGCCCTTTAGAAAACCCATCCATAGAAAAGAGTTTTATACTTTGTATTGGACTCCAGTAGTGCAAAACAAAATTTTATTAGGTAAGCAAAGTTCTGACGCTGACACATATGCAGTTTTTAATTTTTGACAAATGAATATTCTAGAAATAGATGTGGGGTTTTATCCTACGACTGCTTGTGCACAGAATACTCTATATTACTGATGTTACTTGCTAGCTAAATAATGTATAATTTGGTGTCTGAACCTTGAAACATTTGGTTTTTGGCAATTACCCTTTTTCTTTTTTTAATAAATGTGAAGGAATACAATGCCACGATTGAGTACTACTGGGCGCCATTGCTGTGGAGTCCAATTGCGATAAACGCAGTGAATCACCCAGCTGATCATCGCATCGCTCGAGTTCGTGCCATTGAAAAACATGCCAAGCATTGGAATGATGCAGATTTCCTCATCTTCAACTCCCTACCGCTGGTGGAGGTTACCCAAATGGAACTCCTGTGAGTATTATGCCACAAGAAATTATGTTTTATGAGTGTCCCATGAATATTAATGATTATGTATTTAACAGGAATGTTTCAATTCCCAAATTAATAAATACGCGCATTATATATAAAAAAAAAAAACAAAGGGGCCCATCACTATGGTGATATCTGCAGCCTTACTTTTATTTAATTACTTAACAAGTGCCAAAGAAAATTTGTTAATTGAAATTTCGTTATAAGAAAGAAGTTTAACTTTTACCCCCCCTTAAATTAAGAAATTTTTTGGTGTAGAATTAACGAAATTCTATAATACTATGAGAGCGCTATATACTTCAATATCAAAAGCCAAATAGGTTCGGCTACACATAAGTGAAAACTTTTAACGTCAGTGCTAAGCTCCACCTTAAGGAAACTACCTTTTCAAATGGAAGTTGATTTTCTACGTCTAAGAAAAATGTGCGTTTTTAATACTCAACTAGATGGGGATCGTTTGAAAAGTACGAGACGCATACAAAGGTGTGGAAAATGGCCTCGTGCATATGATATGGCTCTCATTACCTTGTCAGACTGGTTGGAGATGGCATCTCAATCGATCAAAGACAAACTGTTCTTTCGTCAGCATGTCTCCCAACTCACGAGTAAAGTAAGTTTTCACCATATGCCTCTTTGTCCCTGAATTTATTGTAAATTATCATTCGGCTCTGCTATTCCCTAAACTTCTCCATACTTAGTTGTCTTAAAGCCGGGAAAATTGCCAAAACTCTCGAACCTATGTGTACGGCGGCCAATTTATTTCCTAAATCTTTTAATTATGTTAATTTAGCGAGGAGCTCCTAAACCTCTCGGTCAATTTGCCAATTTAGGTCCTAAAACTTTTTATTTGTTCAATTTAAATCCTGACCTTTTACTCGATATGTCAATTTAGGTCCTTTTGTCCAATTTTTTCAAATAATCTTTAATGACTAAATTGGCAAACTTGACAAGGTTTAGAATTAAATTGATAAATTGTCAAAATGTTTAGGCACTAAATTAGCACAATTGAATGTTTTAACTGAATTGTCTACACACATCATAGGTCTAGAATTTTTTGGAAATTATTTCCTCTTAAAGCAGATTGTTTAGGGG
>JAGVVM010023012.1:0-12167 GCA_019149425.1 Psidium friedrichsthalianum | reverse complement strand
GCGATCTATACATACTTGTCTTTCCATTTTGAGAGAGTAGGAGAACAATAATAAGAATTTGCTAAAGATCAGGACATTAGTCACCCATCTAGTGTTTAGAGTGGTAAGCAAGCCAAAGCATTAAGTCACAATAGATTTTTTTTCCAAAATATGCCCAGGTCAAATTTTCTTTCTTTCTTTTCTTTTTTGTAAGGAATTTTCTTTCTTTTCTTGTTTTCTTTTTTAATAAAAAAGCAACATTTTATTCATTTCATAGACACACATGAGAGAAACAACATAGTCCAACTATGACCAAGATTGTCAAGAGTGCCTAATAGAGATCCCATACCTTCACCCTAGGAGATTACAAAGAAGGAACTCAAGTTCAAATCCGTCAGTATATTTAGTTGGACCCACATTCACTCAATAACTTAAGCCATTGAGTTGCAGGCCGATTTTGATATATTAACTACTCCATACTACATCAATTCTTTTAATAAGATACTTCTCAACATAACTCACACGTGCATATCAATAATTTCCCCTCACATGTGGCTTGAGTGTTGGATTTGCTCCTCGTTAATTTAAGTATCATTCTACATCCACTTATCTCAACTTGAATGTTTAACGCCAACCTTCATCCATTGTTGCTTTGTCTAGACCAAACCATGAAGTCTTAGATCGGGTCCGCATTGCTACAACACAAGAGCCACCTGCTTGGAAACCACGCAAATAAGCATTGGGAGTGGACCACCAAGATTTTTTCTTTAAGATATTCACAAAATATCAATACATATTGGGAGTAGATACACATTGGGAGTGGGCCACCAAGATTCATCCTTTGAGATATTCACTAAATACAAATATATATTGTGACGGATACACATTGAGAGTGAACCACCAATCACCATCAGTTTCGTACCCATTTGTTGGAGGTGCAACAGAAAAAATTCGATACTTTCACATTGGGAGATTGCCAAGAGGAGCCCAAGTGTGGGCCTTTCAATATATTCAATTAGACTCATGTTCACTCAAAAGCTTGAGTTATTGAGTCATGGAACAATTTGAATATATTACTGCTCCACACCCATACCAATTCTCTAATGTGTGATTTCTCTAACACAACTTACATGTGCATTTCAATAAAGATAAATCCCAGATGATCGATGCATGCGATGAGCGAATTTGTTTTGAGTGATTGTGGAATGAATACTGGATAGATCAAAGTTTATGGAAATGTATATCGAAGAAAGAATGCAAATAAGGATATTAACAATCAAATAAAGGCCTAAAGGATGTATCACCAACTAAGAATCAAAATCAAGATTCAAGGTAGAAGCTCACCACTAAAGTTTAAAGGATAACCCCCAGCTAAGGCTAAAGGGTTTTTGGTTCACCATCGAGGAAGCATCCAAATTCCAAGGCTAAAGAAACTGATATAAAGCAAATTCAACTCAAGAGAGAAATTCTCACTCATTCATCAATCTGATTTATTACAATGGAGAACACTCCTCTATTTATAGAGAGACTAAGACAAATAAAATAGAAAAATAAATAAAGGATAGAAATTCATCACTAGCCCTACCTAACCATATAATCATCAAAGATCTACTAATATCAAAGGAAATCACTCTAATTAGCCTTCCATTGATATCTCTTCGATTTTCCATCAAATTAACAACTAATCAGGCAAGGTATGGCTTGTAATTAGCAATCAATCACCCTTGAGTATTCCATCGAATCAATAATTAATCATATCTTGAATATGCCTTTGAATCTTCAATTAATCTAGTCAGCAATCAATTTGGTGTATCTCTATGGAATCATCAACAATCAATATGGTGAATTAATTATATTATTGGAAAGAAAGAATCGAAACTTTATTATTAACAATCCTAGTCAATAGTCTTCATGTAGACATGATCCACCGAAGCAAGTTGTGATCAAAATCATCCTTAATCTAAATGAATAATGATTGTGTAGAATTTGTGGATAGAATCAAGGATTGCTCATTAATACCGGGTATATCATTGGTGATACAATCAAATGCTACCACATCATTCTCCTTGGGTTATTTGAGATTTGGTCTCAAATCTAGTAGGCCTTCATCCTCCAAGAAAAGAGATAGATGTCCTACATTAAAAGTCTCAAAACTCCAAACTCTTTAAGAAGTTTTATTTTATATGCATTGTCACCAATTCTTTCTAAAACTTTAAATGGACTATTGACTCTTGGCATCAGCTTGTTCTTTCCCTGGGTTGAAATCTTTCCGTCCTTAGATGAATCCACACAAGATCATCTGATTGGAAATGAGCCTTCTTTCTATGCCGATTAGCTTTCTTCTTGTAAGACTCGTTGGCCCTTTTAATCTTGCATCGAATCTGCTAGTGAAGCTTCTTCATTGATTGAGCTCTTTTATTGCCATCAAAATTGACTTGTGAGTTGGATGGAATTGGAATCAATTCAATTAGTGTCAGCGGATTAATTCCATGTGCCACTTCAAAAGGTGATCGACTAGTAGGGTAGCTTGGTGATCAATTATATTCAAATTCAGCATGTGCAAGCTTTAAATTCCAATTTTTCAAGGATTTACTCACCATACCTCGAAGGAGAGTATTGAGAGTATAAGGGCCTGTTTGGTAACGTTTCTGTTCCTCTGTTTCTGTTCCCGGGAACAAAAAAAGATCAGAAACATGTTTGGTAATGCAAATAATTCTGATTCTGATTCTCCTCCCGGGAACACTTTTGGAACAAAAATCAGAAATAAAAAACGTTGTTTCTCAAAAAAGAACACTTTTTTTACGAACATTTTTCAAGGATAGACTTTTTAGCCTCTTTCCACGACACTTTTTTAGGATCATTTTTAGACCAAAAATCAAAAATTTTATATAGTTATCAAACGCATTCTGATTCTCTAAAAGAAAAGAATAAAAAAAAAAGTGATTTTAATCATAAATCACTTTTTTGGAACAGAAACGTTACCAAACAGGCCCTAATTGGTTACTTCTATTTGGCCATCAGTTTGAATATGACAAGTGGTGCTAAATAAGAGTCGAGTACCAAGCATCCTCCATAAAATCTTCTAGAAGTAACTCATAAATTTGAAATCACGATCAGACATGATGATTTTGGGAATTCCATGCAAATGAATGATCTCTTTAAAGTATAAATATGCAACATGAGAAGCTTCATCCATTTGTTACATGGCACAAAATGAGTCATCTTAGAAATCGATCTATAACCACCATTATAGCATCTTTTCCTGTTGAGTCCTGGGAAGAGTCACAATAAAATCCATACTGACATTTTCCCAAGGTTGAATACGAATAGGAAGTGGAGTATAATAATCCTGATAGAAATGACTTTTGGCTCTTTGGTAAGTTGAACATATGCATGTCTCCAATAATTTTTGGCCAATAAAGTGCTCTTGAAGTATTTCAACACTTTTGTTGATGTTGAAATGTCTAGCCAATCCGCCACCATACGCCTCACAAATCAATAACTCTCTAAAGGAACTCTTTGGCATGAAGAGTTTGTTACCTTTAAAGAGGAATCTATCTTGGACAGAATAAATACCATGACTTCCATGTTTGCAATCATAAGTGATAGATGAGAACTCCGAATCTTTGTTGACACTTGATTTTTAGCCATTTTTATTTTTTAAAAATTCTATAAAAAATCATAAAAAATGAGAAAATTCAAAAATCAACTTGGGGACCTCAGCCCTAGTCGGGAAACCAATTTTGAGCAGAAAATATTTTCCTTATTTTTCGTATTTTTCTGCATTTTATTTTCAAAAATTTCATAAAAAATCAATAAAAAGTGAGAAAATTTGCAAAATCAACTTTGGAGACCTCGACCAGGCCTAAGGAACCCATTTTGAACAAAAAATAATTTTCCTTATTTTTTGCATTTTTTAATATTTTCAGAAATTAGGAAATAATAAAAAATTAATAAAAAAATAGCATTTAAAGTCAGAAAATTATCAAAAAATAGTCAATATTTTTTAATTTAATTTTCTCTTCATTTTTGGTGAATAAATCTAGAAAAATAAAGTCTGGAATCCAGAGTTTCCTTGTTATTTCAATTTTCAGATTATTTAAAAATATAGCTTTTTAATTTCAATATTTGCATTTCTAGAGTCGTGTCATCCTCCTCTATTTTTCAAAATTAAAATCGAGTCCAAAAGTCCTCAGAATCGCCCAATTTCGCTAAAAAGGACCAAAACGCAATTTCTGATTTTTTGAATTTAGTCCCTAAAATCACTAAAAATGAAATTAAAAATTTTCTAGGGACTAAATTGAAAATAGGGCGACGTCACCCCCTAGATTTTGACCTTCTGAATCCAATGGTGGCAACAATTTTTGCAAAAAGGACCCTAAGACTTTGGATTTGCAAAATGGGGTCTTCGAGTCAAATGTGAAAAATTGGGATTTTATACCATCCTTAAGGAAATTGGTGTGAAAATCCATTTTTTAATAGATTCGATGCTCAAGAATCCAATTTCGCGATTGAATTTGCTTAATTTTGACGTTTTAAGGGGTATTTTGAGCGAATTTGGTCAACCGGTCAATCGGGTCGGGTTGAATCCGACCCGACGACCCGGTTAATCCATCTCAAGTCAACAGACCCAAGTCTGTTTCTCCTTCGCGCGAAGGAAGTTCAAACTAGCTGGGGAGATCTTAACCGAGAAATTCCAATGAGATTGGGAGATATTTTGAAAAAATTGGTTGAAGATTTGAACAGATCTTGGAGGAGACTATCTCGGACGGGGGTTAGGCAGCTGAAATCGGTTTTAAAAGGACGAAAAACTCAGATTTGGGGGGACTTTTTGGTCGGGAGAAAACAGGGACTGTAATTAGGGAATCGGGGAAATTGAAGGAAGTCAAGGTGCAAAGCCACTTGGGAAAGATCGCTGAAGTCGACTGGAACCTGCCCTACAGTTTTGGAGCTTGCCGTCGCCGGAAAAGTGAGTCCTTGATTCGAGCTCAACTCAGTGCTTCAATGGCAACTCTTTAATCCGCCCTGATTCTTGCCCCTTTTGTGTGCGTCTTGCTCCCCTTCCATCACTGATCATCTTCCCGTCTTCATTTTGCATCGATTCTGTACGTAAACTCCGAGCCGAGATCCTAAACCCAGCTCATCCCGTCGCAACTCAATTAGGGTAATCTGGCAATCTAGGGTCTAATCAGACCCCCAGTAAGCCTCCTGAACTCTCTATGATTCTTCCCCGTGATTGAATTTCATGGTTATGCTCTGGATTGTATGATTTGATCTCCATGGATGCTCTCTGTAAATGCTTTGATTAGGGTGTCTGACCGTCAGATCTTGTTCGTGCTTGTATATGTCAATCTGGGTGAAGGCCGAGTCGATTCGCGTCGAAAATAGGCCTGATCGGAGTCGATTCACCGTCGGAAGTCTGTCCCGGCATACTTACGGAGCCGTCTGTCGGGTTTGGCGTACGTGAAGGATGACAAGCTGTGTATGTCTTTGCCACGTTAGCTTCTTGAACCAGTTCAGATCGACATGGCATCCGGACGTATGCGCCATGGTCGGAGCCACGTCGACTCTGACTTGGTCACGAGTTAACGTGGCCAAAGCCACATCAGCTTCGTCTCCTTCCTTACGCCAAACCCCGACAGACGCCGTAGTATGCCGGTGACGATCCGACGGTGGAATCGACTCCGATCAGCCTATTTTCGACGCAATCTCGACTCGCCTTCACCCATATTGACATATACAAGCACGAACAAGATCTGACGGTAAAACACCCTATCAAAGCATTTTACGAGAGTCATCCATGTGACGATCAAATCATACCATCCAGAGCATAACCATGAAATTTCAATCAGTGGTGGGGGGGGGAAGCATCTAGAGAGTTCAGGAGGCTTTACCTGGGGTCTAGATTAGACCCTAGATTGCCAGATTACCCTAAATATGAATTGCGACGGGATCGCTTGGTTTAGGATCTCGGCTCGAGTTTACGTACAGAATCGATGCAAATGCAGACGGGAAGATGATCGTGTGGAACGGGAGGTCACGACGCACACAAAGGGTGCAGAATGCATGCCGGATTAAAGAGTTTCATTGAAAGCACTGAGTTGAGCTCGAATTCAAGGACTCACCCTTTTCCGGCGACGGCAAGCTCCAAAACTGGTACCGGGCAGGTGTTCCAGTCGACTTCAGCGATCTTTCCCAAGTGGCTTTGCACCTTGACTTCCCTTCAATTTCCTTCCCCGATTCCCCAATTTACAGTCCCTGTTTTCTCCCGGCCAAAAAGTCCCCCCAATTTGGGGAGTTTTTCGTCCCTTTACACCCGATTTCACTGCCTTAACCCCCGTCCGAGATCGTCTCCTCAAGATCTGGGGTTCAAAGTGTGGCAACCAATTTTTTTTCAAATCTCTCTCAATCTCATTGGAATTTCTCGGGTTAAGATCTCCCAGCTATTTGAACTTCCTTCGCGCGAAGGAGAAACAACTTGGTCTTTGCCTTGAGATGGGTGATTAACCGGGGTCGTCGTGTCGGATTCAACCCGACCCGATTTACCCGGTTGACTAAATTCGCGTCAAATACCCCTTAAACGTCTAAAATTAAGCAAATGCAATCGCGAAATTTGGATTTCTTGAGGCATCGAAATATATTAAAAAAATGGATTTTCACGCATTTCCTTAAGATTCGGTATAAAATCCCAATTCTTTCAAATTGAAAACTCGAAGACCCTTTTGCAAAATCCAAAGTCTTACGGTCCTTTTTTGCAAATTGTTGCCACCATTGATTCAGAAGGTCAAAATCTAGGAGGTGACGTCGCCCTATTCTTCAATTAGTCCGCCAGAAATTTTTAATGTCATTTTTAAGTGATTTTAGGGACTAAATTCGAACAAATCAAAATTGCGTTTGGTCTTTTTAGCGAATTGGGTCGATTCTGGGACTTTTGGACTCGATTTTAATTCTGAAAAATAGAGAGGATGCCCCACTCTAGAAATGCACATATTGAAAATTAAAAAGCTATATTTTTTTAAATAATCTGAAAATTGAATGAACAATGGGAAACTCTGGATTCCAGACACTTTATTTTCTAGATTTATCACCAAAAATGTAAGGAGAAAATTAAATTAAAATATTGACTATTTTTTGATAATTTTCTGACTTTAAATGCTATTTTTTTTTATATTTTTTATTATTTCCTAATTTTCTGAAAATATTAAAAAATGCAAAATAAGGAAGTATTATTTTTTGTTCAAAATTGGTTCCTTAGGCCTGGTCGAGGTCTCCAAAGTTGATTTTGCAAATTTTCTCACTTTTTATTGATTTTTTATGAATTTTTGAAAATAAAATGCAGAAAAATACGAAAATAAGGAAAATTATTTTCTGCTCAAAATTGGTTTCCCAGACTAGGCTGAGGTCCCCAAAGTTGATTTTTGAATTTTCCTCATTTTTTTATTGATTTTTTATGAATTTTTAAAAAATAAAAAATGGCTAAAAATCAAGTGTCAACAAAGATTCGGAGTTCTCATCTATCACTTATGATTGCAAACATGGAAGTCATGGTATTTATTCTGTCCAAGATAGATTCCTCTTTAAAGGTAACAAACTCTTCATGCCAAAGAGTTCCTTTAGAGAGTTATTGATTTGTGAGGCGTATGGTGGCGGATTGGCTAGACATTTCAACATCAACAAAGTGTTGAAATACTTCAAGAGCACTTTTATTGGCCAAAAATTATTGGAGACATGCATATGTTCAACTTACCAAAGAGCCAAAAGTCATTTCTATCAGAATTATATACTCCACTTCCTATTCGTATTCAACCTTGGGAAAATGTCAGTATGGATTTTATTGTGACTCTTCCCAGGACTCAACAGGGAAAAGATGCTATAATGGTGTTATAGATCGATTTTCTAAGATGACTCATTTTGTGCCATGTAACAAAATGGATGAAGCTTCTCATGTTGCATATTTATACTTTAAAGAGATCATTCATTTGCATGGAATTCCCAAAATCATCATGTCTGATCGTGATTTCAAATTTATGAGTTACTTCTAGAAGATTTTATGGAGGATGCTTGGTACTCGACTCTTATTTAGCACCACTTGTCATATTCAAACTGATGGCCAAATAGAAGTAACCAATTAGGGCCTGTTTGGTAACGTTTCTGTTCCAAAAAAGTGATTTATGATTAAATCACTTTTTTTTTTATTCTTTTCTTTTAGAGAATCAGAATGCGTTTGATAACTATATAAAATTTTTGATTTTTGGTCTAAAAATGATCCTAAAAAAGTGTCGTGGAAAGAGGCTAAAAGTCTATCCTTGAAAATGTTTCGTAAAAAAGTGTTCTTTTTTGAGAAACAACGTTTTTTTATTTCTGATTTTTGTTCCAAAAGTGTTCCCGGGAGGAGAATCAGAATCAGAATTATTTGCATTACCAAACATGTTTCTGATCTTTTTTTGTTCCCGGGAACAGAAAACAGGAACAGAAACGTTACCAAACAGGCCCTTATACTCTCAATACTCTCCTTCGAGGTATGGTGAGTAAATCCTTGAAAAATTGGAATTTAAAGCTTGCACATGCTGAATTTGATTATAATTGATCACCAAGCTACCCTACTAGTCGATCACCTTTTGAAGTGGCACATGGAATTAATCCGCTGACACTAATTGAATTGATTCCAATTCCATCCAACTCACAAGTCAATTTTGATGGCAATAAAAGAGCTCAATCAATGAAGAAGCTTCACTAGCAGATTCGATGCAAGATTAAAAGGGCCAACGAGTCTTACAAGAAGAAAGCTAATCGGCATAGAAAGAAGGCTCATTTCCAATCAGATGATCTTGTGTGGATTCATCTAAGGACGGAAAGATTTCAACCCAGGGAAAGAACAAGCTGATGCCAAGAGTCAATAGTCCATTTAAAGTTTTAGAAAGAATGGTGACAATGCATATAAAATAAAACTTCTTAAAGAGTTTGGAGTTTTGAGACTTTTAATGTAGGACATCTATCTCTTTTCTTGGAGGATGAAGGCCTACTAGATTTGAGACCAAATCTCAAATAACCCAAGGAAATGATGTGGTAGCATTTGATTGTATCACCAATGATATACTCGGTATTAATGAGCAATCCTTGATTCTATCCACAAATTCTACACAATCATTATTCATTTAGATTAAGGATGATTTTGATCACAACTTGCTTCGGTGGATCATGTCTACATGAAGACTATTGACTAGGATTGTTAATAATAAAGTTTCGATTCTTTCCTTTCCAATAATATAATTAATTCACCATATTGATTGTTGATGATTCCATAGAGATACACCAAATTGATTGCTGACTAGATTAATTGAAGATTCAAAGGCATATTCAAGATATGATTAATTATTGATTCGATGGAATACTCAAGGGGTGATTGATTGCTAATTACAAGCCATACCTTGCCTGATTAGTTGTTAATTTGATGGAAAATCGAAGAGATATCAATGGAAGGCTAATTAGAGTGATTTCCTTTGATATTAGTAGATCTTTGATGATTATATTGGTTAGGTAGGGCTAGTGGATGAATTTCTATCCTTTATTTATTTTTCTATTTTATTTGTCTTAGTCTCTCTATAAATAGAGGAGTGTTCTCCATTGTAATAAATCAGATTTGATGAATGAGTGAGAATTTCTCTCTTGAGTTGAATTTGCTTTATATCAGTTTCTTTAGCCTTGGAATTTGGATGCTTCCTCGATGGTGAACCAAAAACCCTTTAGCCTTAGCTGGGGTTATCCTTTAAACTTTAGTGGTGAGCTTCTACCTTGAATCTTGATTTTGATTCTTAGTTGGTGATACATCCTTTAGGCCTTTATTTGATTGTTAATATCCTTATTTGCATTCTTTCTTCGATATACATTTCCATAAACTTTGATCTATCCAGTATTCATTCCACAATCACTCAAAACAAATTCGCTCATCGCATGCATCGATCATCTGGGATTTATCTTTATTGAAATGCACATGTAAGTTGTGTTAGAGAAATCTCACATTAGAGAATTGGTATGTGTGGAGCAGTTAATATATTCAATTGTTCCATGACTCAATAACTCAAGCTTTTGAGTGAACATGAGTCTAATTGAATATATTGAAAGGCCCACACTTGGGCTCCTCTTGGCAATCTCCCAATGTGAAAGTATCGATTTTTTCTGTTGACCTCCAACAAATGGTACGAAACTGATGGTTGATTGGTGGTTCACTCTCAATGTGTATCCGTCACAATATATATTTGTATTTAGTGAATATCTCAAAGGATGAATCTTGGTGGCCCACTCCCAATGTGTATCTACTCCCAATATGTATTGATATTTTGTGAATATCTTAAAGAAAAAATCTTGGTGGTCCACTCCTAATGCTTATTTGCGTGGTTTCCAAGCAGGTGGCTCTTGTGTTGTAGCAATGCGGACCCGATCTAAGACTTCATGGTTTGGTCTAGACAAAGCAAGAATGGATGAAGGTTGGCGTTAAACATTCAAGTTGAGATAAGTGGATGTAGAATGATACTTAAATTAACGAGGAGCAAATCCACACTCAAGCTCACATGTGAGGGGGAAATTATTGATATGCACGTGTGAGTTATGATTGAGAAGTATCTTATTAAAGAATTGATGTAGTATGGAGTAGTTAATATATCAAAATCGGCCTGCAACTCAATGGCTTAAGTTATTGAGTGAATGTGGTGTCCAACTAAATATCTGACGGATTTGAACTTGAGTTCCTTCTTTGTAATCTCCTAGGGTGAAGGTATGGGATCTCTATTAGGCACTCTTGACAATCTTGGTTCATAGTTGGACTATGTTGTTTCTCTCATTGTGTGTCTATTGAAATGAATAAAATGTTGCTTTTTTATAAAAAAAAAAAACAAAGAAAAGAAAGAAAATTCCTTACCAAAAAAGAAAAGAAAAGAAAGAAAATTTTACCTGGGCATATTTTGGAAAAATATCTATTTGTGACTTAATGCTTTGGCTGGGCTTACCACTCAAACACTAGATGGGTGACTAATGTCCCTATCTTTGCAAACTTCTTATATGTTCTCCTACTCTCTCAAAATAAAGACAAGCTGAAGACGCATTATTTATTTCGGTGGCTTGCTATTACATGTATGGATTGGAATCTCAAGGACATGCTTAGTGTGTTATGGAAGATGATCTTCATGATCACGAGCAATCACCGTACATCGCGTTCAAGCTCAATTCGGATTTGATGATTCATTAGTTCAACATGGAAATTTCATGATAAAGAAATGCTAGCTATTGACACCTATTTTTAACGGTCTTGTACATTATTTTCTTCATAAAATAGAATATGCCTAAATTAGTTAAATATGCATATTTTATTATTTTATTACAAAATAGAAAAGTAAACATATATAAGTAGAAAATAAAAATTGGATCGGGCCGGACCGCGTCGACCCGAACCCCGCATGACCTGTGCCTTTCCTCCAGCCAGGGCGGGCCTGTGCCACAGGCCCAGTCTCTCTTTTTCTCTTTCCTTTTCCCTTGGAGGCCTAAACTCCCTTTTTTCTTCCTATTCCTTTTTGCCCACAGACCCGTTCAGCCCAATTTTCCTTATTGAACCAGTCCCATCATTTGTACCCTTATCTCACTTCTCCCTCACGTTACGCTCCTGGGCACCATGCATTATTTGCATACTCTTGACCACGAAAGTTAACTTGTCGAAGAAGTTGTTGAGGGGGGATAGGGAGAGAAAAAGACAAAAGGAAGAGGCATAAGGGAGAGGGAGAGTCTGGCGCAGGGGAGGCAGGTAGCTTCCAGTTTGGGAAGGCCGTAAAGAAGAACAAGTAAAGAAAAATGGAATGCTGGTGGAAAAAATCCTCGATTGTATCAATTGCCACTGGGTAGAGCTAGATTCATTGTGGAACCTGAGAAGGGCGGAAAAAGAGTGTGAAAGGTGAGGAGTGTGCAGTGGAACATGTAGAGTAAGTGGATTCTTAGTTGTTAGAAATGGTGGTGGGAAAGGGGTTAATCTGGGAGTCACTGAGGAAAGCAGGTAAGTAAGTGGAGCAGTGCTCGAATGGACAGGATGATTTAGTACAAGGGATGGTGTGAACACACATAAAGGACTTCTCTAATCGTGCTGGAGGATGCCGTTTAGTTTAAAAAAGGCATTAATAAAAATTAAATGCTGCTTCAAACCCGTT
>JAGVVM010023010.1:0-19313 GCA_019149425.1 Psidium friedrichsthalianum | reverse complement strand
TTTATTGGCACAAAATTATCGGAGACATGCATATGTTCAACTTACCAAAGAGCCAAAAGTCATTTCTATCGGAATTATATACTCCACTTCCTATTCGTATTCAACCTTGGGAAAATGTCAGTATGGATTTTATTGTGACTCTTCCCAGGACTCAACAGGGAAAAGATGCTATAATGGTGGTTATAGATCGATTTTCTAAGATGACTCATTTTGTGCCATGTAACAAAATGGATGAAGCTTCTCATGTTGCATATTTATACTTTAAAGAGATCATTCATTTGCATGGAATTCCCAAAATCATCATGTCTGATCGTGATTTCAAATTTATGAGTTACTTCTAGAAGATTTTATGGAGGATGCTTGGTACTCGACTCTTATTTAGCACCACTTGTCATATTCAAACTGATGGCCAAATAGAAGTAACCAATTAGGGCCTGTTTGGTAACGTTTCTGTTTCAAAAAAGTGATTTATGATTAAAATCACTTTTTTTTTTTCTTTTCTTTTAGAGAATCAGAATGCGTTTGATAACTATATAAAATTTTTGATTTTTGGTCTAAAAATGATCCTAAAAAAGTGTCGTGGAAAGAGGCTAAAAAGTCTATCCTTGAAAAATGTTTGTAAAAAAAGTGTTCTTTTTTGAGAAACAACGTTTTTTTATTTCTGATTTTTGTTCCAAAAGTGTTCCCGGGAGGAGAATCAGAATCAGAATTATTTGCATTACCAAACATGTTTCTGATCTTTTTTTGTTCCCGGGAACAGAAACAGAGGAACAGAAACGTTACCAAACAGGCCCTTATACTCTCAATACTCTCCTTCGAGGTATGGTGAGTAAATCCTTGAAAAATTGGAATTTAAAGCTTGCACATGCTGAATTTGATTATAATTGATCACCAAGCTACCCTACTAGTCGATCACCTTTTGAAGTGGCACATGGAATTAATCCGCTGACACTAATTGAATTGATTCCAATTCCATCCAACTCACAAGTCAATTTTGATGGCAATAAAAGAACTCAATCAATGAAGAAGCTTCACTAGCAGATTCGATGCAAGATTAAAAGGGCCAACGAGTCTTACAAGAAGAAAGCTAATCGGCATAGAAAGAAGGCTCATTTCAATCAGATGATCTTGTGTGGATTCATCTAAGGACAGAAAGATTTCAACCCAGGGAAAGAACAAGCTGATGCCAAGAGTCAATAGTCCATTTAAAGTTTTAGAAAGAATTGGTGACAATGCATATAAAATAAAACTTCTTAAAGAGTTTGGAGTTTTGAGACTTTTAATGTAGGACATCTATCTCTTTTCTTGGAGGATGAAGGCCTACTAGATTTGAGACCAAATCTCAAATAACCCAAGGAGAATGATGTGGTAGCATTTGATTGTATCACCAATGATATACTCGGTATTAATGAGCAATCCTTGATTCTATCCACAAATTCTACACAATCATTATTCATTTAGATTAAGGATGATTTTGATCACAACTTGCTTCCCCCCCCCCCCTCTCCAATCACACACCCCGCCCCTATCAGAAATGGGTCACTAGCGTGAACACGCGGACCCCCCCCCCTCCCCCCCCCCCCCCTTTTGAAAAATAACCCCCTCACAAGCAAACACACTCCTACCGCCTCTCCCCCCCCCCCCCCCCGGATCAGAATGCTGACCTTTTTTTTTTTCAATGACCAAGATTTCTAGAGATATTATTATTGATTCGATGGAATACTCAAGGTGATTGATTGCTAATTACAAGCCATACCTTGCCTGATTAGTTGTTAATTTGATGGAAAATCGAAGAGATATCAATGGAAGGCTAATTAGAGTGATTTCCTTTGATATTAGTAGATCTTTGATGATTATATTGGTTAGGTAGGGCTAGTGGATGAATTTCTATCCTTTATTTATTTTTCTATTTTATTTGTCTTAGTCTCTCTATAAATAGAGGAGTGTTCTCCATTGTAATAAATCAGATTTGATGAATGAGTGAGAATTTCTCTCTTGAGTTGAATTTGCTTTATATCAGTTTCTTTAGCCTTGGAATTTGGATGCTTCCTCGATGGTGAACCAAAAACCCTTTAGCCTTAGCTGGGGGTTATCCTTTAAACTTTAGTGGTGAGCTTCTACCTTGAATCTTGATTTTGATTCTTAGTTGGTGATACATCCTTTAGGCCTTTATTTGATTGTTAATATCCTTATTTGCATTCTTTCTTCGATATACATTTCCATAAACTTTGATCTATCCAGTATTCATTCCACAATCACTCAAAACAAATTCGCTCATCGCATGCATCGATCATCTGGGATTTATCTTTATTGAAATGCACATGTAAGTTGTGTTAGAGAAATCTCACATTAGAGAATTGGTATGGTGTGGAGCAGTTAATATATTCAAATTGTTCCATGACTCAATAACTCAAGCTTTTGAGTGAACATGAGTCTAATTGAATATATTGAAAGGCCCACACTTGGGCTCCTCTTGGCAATCTCCCAATGTGAAAGTATCGAATTTTTCTGTTGCACCTCCAACAAATGGTACGAAACTGATGGTTGATTGGTGGTTCACTCTCAATGTGTATCCGTCACAATATATATTTGTATTTAGTGAATATCTCAAAGGATGAATCTTGGTGGCCCACTCCCAATGTGTATCTACTCCCAATATGTATTGATATTTTGTGAATATCTTAAAGAAAAAATCTTGGTGGTCCACTCCAATGCTTATTTGCGTGGTTTCCAAGCAGGTGGCTCTTGTGTTGTAGCAATGCGGACCCGATCTAAGACTTCATGGTTTGGTCTAGACAAAGCAAGAATGGATGAAGGTTGGCGTTAAACATTCAAGTTGAGATAAGTGGATGTAGAATGATACTTAAATTACGAGGAGCAAATCCAACACTCAAGCTCACATGTGAGGGGGAAATTATTGATATGCACGTGTGAGTTATGATTGAGAAGTATCTTATTAAAGAATTGATGTAGTATGGAGTAGTTAATATATCAAAATCGGCCTGCAACTCAATGGCTTAAGTTATTGAGTGAATGTGGGTCCAACTAAATATACTGACGGATTTGAACTTGAGTTCCTTCTTTGTAATCTCCTAGGGTGAAGGTATGGGATCTCTATTAGGCACTCTTGACAATCTTGGTTCATAGTTGGACTATGTTGTTTCTCTCAGTGTTTCTATTGAAATGAATAAAATGTTGCTTTTTATAAATAAAAAAACAAAGAAAAGAAAGAAAATTCCTTACCAAAAAAGAAAAGAAAGAAAGAAAATTTTACCTGGGCATATTTTGGAAAAAATATCTATTTGTGACTTAATGCTTTGGCTGGGCTTACCACTCAAACACTAGATGGGTGACTAATGTCCCTATCTTTGCAAACTTCTTATATGTTCTCCTACTCTCTCAAAATGAAAGACAAGCTGAAGACGCATTATTTATTTGGTGGCTTGCTATTACATGTATGGATTGGAATCTCAAGGACATGCTTAGTGTGATTATGGAAGATGATCTTCATGATCACGAGCAATCATCGTACATCGCGTTCAAGCTCAATTCGGATTTGATGATTCATTAGTTCAACATGGAAATTTCATGATAAAGAAATGCTAGCTATTGACACCTATTTTTAACGGTCTTGTATATTATTTCTTCATAAAATAGAATATGCCTAAATTAGTTAAATATGCATATTTTATTATTTTATTACAAAATAGAAAAGTAAACATATATAAGTAGAAAATAAAAATTGGATCGGGCCGGACCGCGTCGACCCGAACCCCGCATGACCTGTGCCTTTCCTCCAGCCACCAAGGCGGGCCTGTGCCACAGGCCCAGTCTCTCTTTTTTCTCTTTCCTTTTCCCTTGGAGGCCTAAACTCCCTTTTTTCTTCCTATTCCTTTTGCCCACAGGCCCACAGACCCGTTCAGCCCAATTTTCCTATTGAACCAGTCCCATCATTTGTACCCTTATCTCACTTCTCCCTCACGTTACGCTCCTGGGCACCATGCATTATTTGCATACTCTTGACCACGAAAGTTAACTTGTCGAAGAAGTTGTTGAGGGGGGATAGGGAGAAGAAAAAGACAAAAGGAAGAGGCATAAGGGAGAGGGGAGAGTCTGGCGAGGGAGAGGAGAGCTTCCAGTTTTGGGAAGGCGCAAGAAGAACAAAAGAAAAAAAGAAAAGGTCTCGGGACCAAGAGTAAGTGAAGCAGCTCGTGAAGAGATCTTGATTCGAGAAGAGCAGAACAGTAGTGGCGAGTGGGCTGAAGAAGAGCGATGACGCGCAAGCAAATCGACGTCTGGGCAGCGCGACAAACAGATCCCGACGGCATGGCAGTGCAGCGATTGAGCGAGAGGAGTCAGACCAGTAGCGGTGCGGCGAACGACTCGGACCAGAGGCGAACGAGCTCAGCCCGACGGCGTGGTGGCGTGATGCACGATTAAGACGAGGCGACGGGCGTCAGGAGAAGATTGACACCATCGAGCAAGGCGCAAGAGGACCCAGTCCTGATCTGGTAGAGGTCTTTTATGGTGGCTGGCGTTCGGGGCGGTACCACCAGTGTCACACGGCCTTGATGAAGGTAAAGACACCCTCAGGCCGGCCCAGCGCTGGCTGGAGCTTTACCCGTTGGGTCTAGGAGTGAGGATGTTTCGGTGCAGGAGGCTCGTGACGCAAGGAAGAAGATGAGCGGTGGAGGTCGGGCTTCTAGGTTGTCTTGGGCCGGTCGTTTCGGTCCTTTGTTTTGATGAGACGTGGGCCTGTTTATTTGAGAAGAGGGGAGTGCATTTTGGACCTTGTTCAGGCCCTTTTTCTTGAGAGTACACTGACTGAGCTCACTGAGACCAGTCCGTGTGGGAACCCAGTCCGTACAGGCCTGGGTTCGGTCTCTTCTGGGCCGGGTCAAAGGATCCGACCCAACCCATGGCGTCTTTATTATGTATTAAATAATTTAAAATAATTGGAAAATCAAAAAAATGGAAAAATAAAAATGGGTAGGAAAATGTCTCTATTTGCCTATTTGTCTAGTTAGGCTTTTATGTGCTTAATTATTGATTGTTTTTCATGTTTAATATACATGACTTAGTTTTAACTTAATATGTGAATGTCTGAATAATTTGTTCTGTAATGCATATCTCAATAGATAAATTAGCATGGAAATTAAATTTTAATTCGAAATGCTTGTTTTATCCTTTTATTTGTTGAGCTTCGCTAATTATCCTCTTGAGTAAGTACATGTTCTAAATGCTTGATGCATCAGATTGATATTCTCATATGGCGGTCGACGGTGATACCCATGAAGATGGTAGCTCATTGAGGCTTGGTGATTGAAGACTAATGTCCAATCCAGTCCATTTTGATATACCCAATCCACGCATTGGAGTTATTTTCCTTTAAATATCGCTATTATAGATTTGGTTTGCATGTGTACATTTCAGTCTAATATTCACATATGTTAATACATTACTGTCTTTTGATAAATTACTTGCAAATTGCTTTTCCTAGAAGTTAGGTTAAGGTTAATAGCTGTTGACACTTGATTTTTGGCCATTTTATGTTTAGAAAATTTTTATAAAATCCATAAAAATTCATAAATTGAAAAATCAGCTTTGGGAACCTCGGTCTAGCCCAGGGACCCAATTTTGAGTAAAAAATTTTTTTTCATATTTTTCGCATTTTTTAATATTTTCCAGAAAATAGAAAAATACAAAAAAATTAATAAAAAATAGCATCCGTGGCCACAAAAATACCAAAAAATAGTCCATATTTTTCTCTTAATTTTCCCTTCATTTTGACCGAAGAAATTTTGAAAAAATTAATCTGGAAATGGGGTTTGCTTTGTAAATCACATTTTCAAATTAATTAAAAAAATTATAGAAATTCCATTTTAATTCTGTAATTTTAAATTTTTACATTTTTGAAGTCGTGGCATCCCCATATATTTTTTAAAATTAATATTCAGTCCAAAATTCCATGAGATTTACCCAATTTCGTAAAAAGGACCAAATTGCATAGAAATTTTTCAATTTAGCCCCCGGATTGGTTCAAAATGAAATTAAAATTTCTCTGAGGGCTAAATCGAGAATCAGGCCACGATACCCCCTAGATTTCGATCTCCTGAATCCAATGGTGGTGGTGGTTTGCCCTAATTCGGCCATTTGGACAATTTAATTTGAAAAATGAACATTTGGCCGAAACAAAAAATTTGGGGTTTTTTTATGCAATTAATACATAAAAATTGGGCAAAATCCCTTTTTTAGATAATTCACATGCCTTGAATTCAATCCCCAAAATTAATTTTAAAAATTCCAGGTTTAAACGGGTCAATTTGCAATTTTTTGTAAGAGCCGGGTCGATCGGATCGAACCGGATCCGACCCAAACCCGGCCCTGTTCATCATCTCCCCCAAATCTACAGCATACTCACGTGCAAAGGAAATGGAGGCAAAAAAAATCACAGGAATCGGGGACAAATCCGAACCACCCGCGCGCGCGCATGGACTCCGGTGACTTCACCGGACCGTGCCCGACGCCGACGTGCCGTAAGGCACGTGTTTCCGGCGTCGGGCACGTGCTCTCGACGCCCCGAAACTTCCCCATGTGCCTGTAACCAATTCGGTTACAGACGAAAACAAAAAAAAGGAATCAACAAAAAGAAAAAAGGGGACTGGGGGGATTTGAGTCAGGACATTGGAGGATTCTCTTTGGGGGTTACACATAGAGAGCGGGCGAAAGAGAGAGAGAAAGAGCTTCGGTGAGCGCCATTGACGAAAGAGAGAGCTCGATCTGCAAGCTCTCGTTCCAAGCGATCCAGAGCACGTCGACACTTGAAATCAGTTCGAGAAGCTTCCCTCAGCTTCGAGGAACCAGTCGCGACCGACCTGAGGGCTCGCTGTGGTCGAAACAGGTGAGCGCCATTCTCGGCCTACTCACTGTGCTTCAATGGCGACCTTCGAATCTGAGCATCATTCTTCAAGTTTAAGTGTGCGTTTTCATCTTTGAGCTTCCCTGAGCACAACCCTCCTCTTCGTTTGCCTTGATTTTGCATATGTCGTCGAGTCGTACCTTCAACCGAGTCGAGTATTGTCGCGACCTCGCTGGAGTAATCCAGCGACTGCAAGCATGATCGGGACCTCAGGTAAGACTCCTTATCTCTCTATGATGCTATTCCCTGGATGAATCGAGTTGATATGCTCTAGTTTAGGAGATTGAGCTTCATGTTCTCCGGCCTGTGTATGCTTGATTGCTTAGGTTAGACTCGATAGAATTGGCTAGGGCGCACATATATGGATCTAGAGGATTAGACGATTCGAATGGGACCGGTTTGATGCGATTTGGTTGAGATTTGATCAGCGATCGTCGCCGGAGAAGTTTCGGCCGTTCATTCCCCGTCGAGCGCTAGGTTGAAGACGAGATGACGTGGTATGCCACGTCATCAGGTCAACGGCCAAAGTCTGACGTGGCGAAGCCACGTCAGCTTCTTAACCGTCTTCTGCTGATGTGGTACCACGTGGCGGCCACGTAGGCGCCACATCGGCCGAGCCGTTATAACAAATAAACAAACTAATTGATTCTAATCCAACGGTTAGGGTTGAACCACGTGTCAACATCTTAGAATTTCGGAGGATAAAAGCTTTATTTAGAATTTTATAATCATTTTAGAAAATAAAAAGAATGAACGGCCGAGATGTAGTCTTGAGGATTGATCTGATCCGTCGGTTTGGTATGAGGAGGAGACGGTCAGATTTGTGACACGTGGAGATCTTGGGGCCGCGAGATTGAAAATGGGCAGGAAAATAGGAAGCAGAAATGAAAATTCGAAAAAAAAAAAATTCAAAATTAAATACCTAAACTACGTCGTTTTAGTATAGGGTTAGGTCATCTGGGCCTTCGGGTCGGGCCGGGTCTTGGGCCGGGACCCTTGACCCGGTCCGTATAACAAATAAAGAAAATAATAATAAAAATATAATAAAAATTCGGAAAATAATAAAAAATTAGAAAAATTAGAAAATCAGTAAAAGCCAAAACTACGTCGTCTAACATAGGGTTTAGGTTTGGGACCTTCGGGCCGGGTTCTCAAGTGGGCCGGGTCGACCCGACCCGGTCCGGAAAATTAATTAATTAAAATTAAAATACATAAAAAATAAATAAAAAATCCGAAAAAAAGTGAAAATTCATAAAAATCATAAAAAATAATAATAAAATATTGTAAATAATAATAATAATAATAATAATAATAATAATAATAATAATAATAATAATAATAATAATAATAATAGAAGTTTTTAGAAAGTGTTAAAAAATGAAGAAAATTCCCAAAAAATATATAATAAATAATAACAAAAAAATAACAAAAAAATATAATAAATATATAATAAATAAAATAAAAATCCTAAAAATAATAGAAAAAATAATAATAATAACAAATAAAAAATAACAACAAATAAGAAATAAAATACATGATAATAAAAAATAAATAAAGAAAGAGAGTTTAAATAATTAAGAAAAATTCGGGAATTGTAGAAAAATAGAAAAGATAGTGATAAAAAATCATAAAAATTTTAGAAAAATTTGAAAAACTTGTTAGAAAAATATAGAAAACGTTTGGAAAAATAGGAAAATGCGGATAATCAAAATAAAAATCCCAGAAAATACAAAAAATATTCCAAAAAATAGGAAAACTCTAAAAAATTCCGAAAAATCCAGAAAAATCTTCAAAGATTGTAGAAATCAGGAGAAAGCCATATCCAAGTAGTTTGGTCCATTTTCACATTCGTGACTCCCCGAGCCTTCCAAAATGACCATTTTGCCCCTCTGGTCAATCTGACCCAAATCATTCCAAATCACCCATGAACCCAATTGACATGTTTTCTAGACCTTCCTAGGACTCCCCTTTGCTTGTATTGACTAGTTTTGAGGTGACTTCTCTCTGAATTGATTCCCTGATTGCGCATTTATTTCTATGATTGTGATTGATAGGATAGATACTCCCATTTGCATGAACCCTTTAGACTTTCAGAGCCTACCTTACCCAACCTCGCCTGCATGAACTCCTTAGAATAGGAAAATCACTCAACATAGGTACCGAAAGGGCGTCGATAGAAATATCGGCGTAACTAAGTCCCCGAATCCAAATCTCTGGTTTTCGCAGAATCGAGCGATCCCTCCCAATCGCTCGATAGGTTTCCAGTCATACCCTCCAAAGAATGACTGGTGGCGACTTCAATGGCATGCACACTGAGCACATGTCACCCGACCACACTAAGGTCGACCTCGATTTAAAATCTTTCCTGACGCGATTTGGTATGGGCCCGGGAGGGCCCGAGCGAAGCCCAGATACTTCAAAATGGGTCTAGCAATCCATTAGCTCCCTCGAGAACCCGATAAGGAAACTCTCGGGAGGGTCGCGACAATAGGTAAGTGCACAAAATGACAAAAACATTATACTTCATCATATAGCATTGGTTAGATACTTGGTAAGCTTCAAATGATATGTAGAATGTGAGATTATCTTAGGAAATATTAATTGGTTAGGTATCGAAATGGTGCTAATTGTTTAATTAGTGTAAATAAGTCCCCAAACTTAAAAACTCTAGTTATGTAGGAGTTAAGATGACACTCCCTGTGTCTCGATTAGTTTCTAGCCAACCTAATAGATTAGTGGCAACTCTTAGTAACATTTTAGGTTGCTAATTATTAAATATATTGTAGGGAAATGTTCGCCACAAGTGTCGCGACCCGAAAATAAGTTTCGATTCGAGTGAACGGATTATCAGGTTAATTAGATTAACTAACCTAACGCGGACCCTCCCAAGCCCTACCGAATCGCAACTTTGATTTTTTTGTTCAAATGATTTTAGATTTTGGAGTCGCCACTAATCATTCTTGGTAGTTCGATTAGAAACCTAAATAAATTAGCGGGAGAACTAATCCATTTCTGCGAACCAGAGATTCTGAGTTCGGGGACTTGGTTACGTTAGATTACTCTAACGCCCTTTCGGTACCAATTTCATGAAAATTCATTTGGGGTGATTTGGAAAGATTTGGGTCAAACTAACCAGAAGGGTAAAATGGTCATTTTTCAAAGATCGAGAAGTGAAAACAGGTCAAACCTGTTAAATGTGGTCATTCCTTATTTTCCACAACTTCTGAGAATTTTTCGAAATTTTTTGAGACAATTTACCCATGAGGGGCAAAATCGTTATTTTGAAAAGATCGGAGTGGAAATTCACCAAAAGTAGGATTGGCCAGTCGAAATGGTCCATTTTCTAATTTTTGAGATTTTTCTGAATTTTTCTGAATTTTTTTGGAGTTTTTTAGAATTTTTCCATTTTTTAGGATTTTCTAGAGATTTTCCATTTTTTTTGGGAATTTAAAATCATACATATATATATATATATATATATATTTGCTTTTAATTTTGATTTGATTTTTTTTATTTCGAATTTTTTTTTATTCTGACCCTAAAATAACTATGCTTAAAAATGCATATTCTAACCGAAATGAAATCTAATTTAATCTCAATTGAACATGCAATCTTATCCAATATGATTTTGTCCCAGAACGCGGTTTAATTTAAACATGTCAATCCTAATCTATATATATACATTATCCCCATGCAATATACTTATTTTATTTATTTGTTATTTTATTTATTTATTTATTTTTTAAACTCATTGTTCCAGATGTGTAAAGCAAATATGAATACACATGACGATTACCTTTCCTATTCCAACAACCATGTCCGGGCATAAATAATTAAATAAAATAAATGAAAAAAATGGCCGACGGAACATATACAGCAGAATCAGTCTACTGAGCATGCAGGCACAAATAACTATCTAAATAATGCGCAAGTCTGCACAGTGTTAACATATTTATTATGCACATTCTTACCTCATATTTGTTTTGCGACTACCCCCTGAAGAACCCGATCTTGATTTCGGCGGCATTGAACGAGTCCGTCGCCATAAACGTCAAGGGCGTCACCGCCGACCACCGTTCGATGGCGCACGAGAACACAGCCTTCTCCTCGTCGGAGAGTTAGTTGGCCACCTGAATTCACGGCCATCGACCTGTTGACGATGTCGGGGTTGCCGCAGTTGGTGAAGAAATCCAATGGATAAACCTCGGCGCCGATGGTCGGCTCATATTTCTTCTCGAACTCCCCAGTGAGATACCTCTTCACGATAGTTGTTTCGCCAATGTCTCCGTTGCCAATAATAACAAGCTTGAAGCTCGGGTAATCGACAGTCTGTTGATTGGGCAAAGCCATGATCAGTCCAAGCGGCGTGAGATTCCGTAGGACGTTTTGCGAGCAGCAGAACGAGAGCCAGCGAGAGAGAGAGACTTCTCGCTTAGGACGTCTTGAATCAAGATACTATCGTTGGGCCTGCTAGTGACGATATTAGACAAATCCTGCCTTGAGATCTGCTGTTCAAAGTTTACACGAGCGCAGCATGAAGAAAGCTCTTGCTGACGTCACAGGATTCAACATCTTGTGAAGTCCTTTGTTCTACCTCTCAAGCCTTATAAGCTTGAAGAATACTCTCCATGTCAGCCAGAGGAATAAATGATTGACGGTGGAAAATATTTCCAATTTACTGGACCTGCTCGTCTTTTGTCGCGTCATCCGATGTATTGATGGTCTGATATAGAGCTTGCTCGAATTCCCTGTACGTCTCCCAGATTTTATTGCCTTCAATTGCATGAAGTCCAGCTACTGTAAAGGCACGCTCAAACAAATTTCTAGTTTTGAGACACCAACAAGTGAGCATTCACACACTGAAGGACCATTTTCATGAGAGAAGCTTCATCTCGAGCCCATCCAAACCTTATGTATTGGAGGTGTGCGTCGTAGTCGGAGGGATTGTTGTAGAACTTGGACTTTAGGGCTTCAATCTGGGGCTTGTCTTGAGCCTAGGAGCCCAGAGTTGGAGTCGGATTCAGAACTGGACTCGGAAGGAGAAGAATCGACATGGACATCCTCAAGTTCGTTTGGTGGCGAAGGCATGGCAGTCCTTGTGGAAGCATACACAGGAAGCAATTCTTCGGGCTTTTGAGCAAAGAAATAAACTTTGCGAGTTTCGACCAGTTTCATTCTTGCACAACCGGGTACGGTACCATGCTGGGCGAAGTCATGGCTCAAAGACTCCATGAGCATACTCGTACGCATTGCCCCTCGTGCATGAACCCTTGCGAAACTGAGGACAACGAGCATAGCTACAAGGGTACTCGCGTGAGTCCCTCCTCCTCCCGTTCTCTCCAGGGTGAACAAACAAGCACTCGGTCCAGTCATAGAAGTAAGTCCTCGAGCAAGGCTTCACCTCGAAAGCGTACATCCGAAAATCATCGGTGCTGTAGAACTTGTTGTTTATGTCATGCAGCGAGATATCAACAGGATACTCTCTCTTCTCGCTTCCCTCCTGTAGTCGGCGAAGACAAAGAAGGTGACACAGTAAGGAGTGAGACCAGGGGACCAGCTCGGGATCGCGGAATCTGCTGGTTAGACTACTATCAACTGCTGGTCATTTTCGGAGATGGTGTAGGGTGCTTCAACATGTCCATAAGAGAGTTGGAGGGGCTTGATAGTTCTCGACTATAGTTTTTTTTTCGGATCCACGACGTTGGATTATGTCATATTGTGCTTCAGCCATCGCATGTGGGAAATCAAGATTCTCCGATAGGTCAGCAAGAATAATGATGATCTAAGACTTATGACCAGCAGGCGGTATCTTGAAGAATAGAGTGTTCTTGTCCAATGGCCATACATTGAGGAGGTTCATAGTACAGCCTGCTGCACCATCGTCCATGGTTACCCACTATGACCCCTACACGAGACGCGGGTGCAATGACGTACAGGTCTCCCCTATGCTTCCCATGCGTTATAGCCACGTTCAAGTACTAAAATGTCTTTGATTCCTCCACCTTCCTTTATCTCCTCAGGATAATTGGCTAGCCTCATTACACAAGTTGAGCCACATACCTGACTTAAAGGGCAATGGAAGACGAGGGTGTCTTTCCCTTTTGACGTCCTGAACAAGATCGGCCATATCGTCGAAGAAGGCGCCGCTGGAGTAGTGCAGAGACCCCGATATGTGGCCGTCGTAGCTCATCTCCTCATCTCGGACGGCAATGATGGCGACGTTGGGACGACGCCGCAGAGATAGAAATTGGGAACAAGTAACCATGCCATAGTCCGCATAGCCAACTTACTGGCTATCAACTCTACACAAGCAACCCCATTCTCTTTTGCTTTGTGAGCCAGCCTTCCCTATAGGAGAATGAATTCTCCGAACCTTAGCAGTAGCAGTACCAGAACTTGTGTCTATAGCAGCTGGGAGCTTCCTCAGACATGTAAGAATCAACGTTGGTAGCAATAAGGGCCACCAGAGCCTCTACTCCATCCAGGCACGCTGACGATTTGTAGAAGTGGTGAGACCAAAATAAGAAACTCCCATTCCCCCCTTGTGTGAACTTCAACAGCGGCATTCAATCCGCTGGACAACAAGCGCTGCACTCTCAGTCTAGATCCTTGGAAGTGAGTGGCCCCCGTCTCGAGATTAACGGGTGGAGGGGATTGCTCAACCGACCCGCCGTGACCTCCCCTTTTTTTTTTTTTTTTTTGGTTGCCGCGGATACTTTTTTCGCGGAATCCTACTACTCCTCTCCATGATATCCTGTACCCCTCCACTCCAAATTGTCCCCTGTCTTCATGCTTCACTTTTCCCAACTCTCTCTCTTTTCCATCTCTTTATTATTCTCCACTAGTGCCTCTTTCCCGTCCTTTCTTCATTTTTGTGAGCTGTCATCATCCCCATTTTTTTACTTTTTGCTTTCAGCTCACTTTTTCATCATGATGTCTACGACCACATAGCCATTTTCTCCCGAAAAATGATGCCCGCAAGACTGGAGCGCAACAAAATAACGATTGCTTTTGCAACATTATTCTGGGACACCTGACGAGATCTATCCCAACGACCGTTCAACTTTCAATTCTTTGTCGGATAACATGTAGTTCCAGGTCTCGTGGAATTTCTCTTACAATCATAATCCGAAACATGGATAGTTTGGTTTACCATTTGCAATTCCCTTAACTAACTCCAACAATAGGAGGTCAGCAAACTACACTTGGCTTCAAATTCCACATTCGAAACAATGCCTCCACCGAGACCTTGTGTAAATGCCACGATGCACAGAAAAATCTGACTCATATGGCTAGATAGTAGCAGTTGATTGAACATCCCACCTTCTCGTACAATAGCAAACACGCCTTTGAGTCACCAGCTCGTAGACCTCACTTTACATAACCACAAAATAACAACATCACCATAGCAACCCAGCTGCCTGAAGTACCTTCTTAAATTTCTCTTCGCTATTCCATGGTGTAACCTCAACAATTCTAGGGGTAAAATGATTTTCAATCTTTGTAATGAGTTCCTTGTCCCTGTCCGATTGAACTGAGGGCCTTTCTTGATTTTAACAAATAATTCCATGACCCATTAAAATGACAGAAAAATTTGGGTTATTAGAGGCTAATGTCACGACTCCAGAAATGCGAAAATCGAAACTTACGGAGTTAAAATGAATTTTCTAAATTTTTTTTTATTAACCTGAAAACGAGATTAACAGAGTAATTCTCGATTCCAGATTAACTTTTGCAACTTTTTTATGGCCAAAATGAAGAGAAGATTAAAATAAAAATACTGACTATTTTTTCATATTTTTGTGGCCTCAAATGCAATTTTATTTCCAAAAATTTTCCTAATTTCTAAAATATATATATATATATATATAATACATAAAATATGAAAAATCCTTTTCGTTCAAAATTGGTTCTCTAGGCTTGGCCAAGGTTCCGAACGTTGATTTTTTTAATTTTATGAATTTTTATGAATTTTTCGCTAATTTTCGAAAATAAAAATATCGAAAAAATACTGAAAATATGAAAAATTATTATTTTTGTCAAAATTGGTTCCCTAGGCTTAGCCATGGTAGCCAAAGTTGATTTTTTAAATTTTATAAATTTTTATGGATTTTTTTTAATTTTAAAAGAGAAAAGATTATTAAAAATCAGGTGTCAACAGCTGCCCCTCTTTGAAAGGAAGCTCGGTAGAGGTTTCATTTCAAAGACGAGATGACACCTGAATCGTAATCGACTCAATCCTAATTGACTCAACCTAAGAGGTAAAAAGAGTCGTGACATTTGATCTCCAATATCCCTTTTAGCAAGTTCCGATTCAAACCCGATTTGAGGAGGCTTTCATGGAAAGAGGAGAGTTTACCTAGCACTTACCTGCCCATTGTGTGGCGGTTCCCTGACAAGCGTGCTCTACTGAAAATGGAATGAGAACCTAAGGATTCGTTATAAGAAAACCTTAGGGTGGTTGAATTTTGACCCGTATGGTAGGTCGCCCCATGATAGATTCCTAGTGAAAGGATTCTACTGATTAAATTGAATTAAAATTTGACCCGTATGGTAGGTCACCCCATGGTAGATTCCTAATGAAATGATTCTACTGGTTAAAATTGGATTAAAATTTGACCCTTATGGTGGGTCACCCCATGGAAATGCCTGTAAGAAGGACTTTGTGCCTGTAGAAAGGACTTGGTGCCTGTAAAAAGGATTTAGTGCCTGTAAAAAGGACTTAGGTGCCTAAAGAAAGGACTTTTGGTGCCTGTAAGAAGGACTTTGGGTGCCTGTAGAAAGGACTTTGGGTGCCTGTAAGAAGGACTTTTGTGTGCCTGTAGAAAGGACTTGGTGCCTGTAAAAAGGACTTAGGTGCCTGTAGAAAGGACTTTGGTGCCTATAAGAAGGACTTTTGTGTGCTTGTAGAAAGGACTTGGTGCCTGTAGAAAGGACTTTGGTGCCTGTAAGAAGGACTTTTCTGTGCCTGTAGAAAGGACTTGGTGCCTGTAAAAAGGACTTAGTGCCTGTAAAAGGACTTAGGTGCCTGTAGAAAGGACTTTTGGTGCCTGTAAGAAGGACTTTGGTGACTGTAAGAAGGACTATTGTGTGCCTGTAGAAAGGACTTTGGGTGCCTGTAGAAAGGACTTACGTGCCTGTAGAAGGACTTTGGTACTGTAAGAAGGACTTTTGTGTGCCTGTAGAAAGGACTTGGTTGCCTGTAGAAAGGACTTTGGGTTGCCTGTAGAAAGGACTTTGGGTTGCCTGTAGAAAGGATTTAGTGCCTGTAAAAGGACTTAGGTGCCTGTAGAAAGGACTTTGGGTACCTGTAAGAAGGACTTTGGGTGCCTGTAGAAAGGACTTGGGTGCCTGTAAGAGGACTTTTGTGTGCCTGTAAAAGGACTTAGGTGCCTGTAGAAAGGACTTTGGTGCCTGTAAGAAGGACTTTTGTGTGCCTGTAGAAAGGACTTGGTGCCTGTAAAAAGGACTTGGTGCCTGTAGAAGGGACTTTGGTGCCTGTAAGAAGGACTTTTTTGTGCCTGTAGAAAGGACTTGGTGCCTGTAAAAAGGACTTAGGTGCCTGTAGAAAGGACTTTGGTGTCTGTAAGAAGGACTTTGGGTTGCCTGTAGAAAGGACTTTGGTTGCATGTAGAAAGGACTTTGGTTGCATGTAAAAAGGACTTTGGTGCCTGTAAGAAGGACTTTGGTGCCATTCTGGGATCAGGGGAGATCTGGGGGGATCAGGAATCCTGCAGAAGCTCAAACCCGATTTAACTTACCTCAAAGGGTGCCATTCTAGGATCTGGGAGACCAGGAATCCTGCAGAAGCTCAACCCGATTTAACTTACCTCAAAGGGCGCCATTCTAGGATCTAGGAGACCAGGAATCCTGCAGAAGCTCAACCCGATTTAACTTACCTCAAAGGGCGCAATTCTAGGATCTAGGGAGACCAAGAATCCTGCCGAAGCTCAAACCCGGATCATATTCCCCTGCCGCTTTAGGAATAAGCTAGAGAGGCAGAGATCAAAATACCTTGAACATTTCTGTTTTCGAGACGAAACACTCTTCATTAGAAAAGTTGGATACCTGTATGTGCCGCACTGGATTCGAGCACCTTGACAATCGTCAGAATTCATTCTCTTAAGAGGGTTCAGGTTGAAGATATACTTACCTGAGAATTTGGAAGACTGCCTAGTAATTTCTTGACAACTAGGCCTGTTCATTCAATAATTGCCAAATGGATTTCGAGACCTCGAAAAGTAACTCGAACATTCGAAAATGTGTTACCTGTCAGGCAATGTCAGAGGCAATATGTGCAAGCATTTTCATCAATGAATTCACTGGTTCATGCAAAACTGTTAAACTGAGTCTGCAATGATCAGAAACAATAAGTGTGGTAACTCATGATGCATTCAATCAAAATGTGAATCATGCATAACTATTCTGTCAAGTTTGTATTACCAATTCTGTTCAAGGGGTTATCATAGCATGAATACCTCGAATATGATCTGAATGGGTAATTTTAGTCCGAAAGGGCTTTCTCTCACTCTCGAGGAAGGTTGTTTATTCTGATTTCAGGATTGAAAGGGAATCGCTCAATCTCACCATCATCGCATTCACGCAAGGTCTGAGTAATCTCATAATTAGTACGACCACGCCGATCTGGAGGTCTTGATTAGGACCATAATGTAGGCTGGGTCAAAGGCTTAAACAAGGGGACTCTTTTGAGTCAAGGCCGTAGACAGAAAAGTCTTCATCATCTGCTCCGGGTTTACAAGTCAAGAACCCTGCAAAATGAGAGAGAAACAGTCTTGCTTGTACCTTTCGAGTGATGCTTAAAATCTTTCAACTCTACGTTAATTCAAGCGCCTTAATCAGAAAAGACTTTCACGGGTTGTAACGTAGGTTGGGATTGGAGATCAAGGAAGTAAAAGGCTTATTTTGGCCCAGGAGATATATGAGGTGGTTTAACACCGGCGATCATCGCATTTTTGTCGCAAGTCTCCGCCTTCAGAATAGCCTTCAAAGAACACCATTGTTGTATGGGGATGGTGTCAATTTCTGCTGATACCGTCGTTGCTCCAAAACGGTGTAGACTTCAACTGTGCATATTTGCAATCTAGCTCCTTTGAAGAGTTTTTCACAACCATATCTCATTGGGATTTACATTACTTTGAACGGGCATTGGCCTTGCTTTTGACTGGCGCTTTGCTTTTCATGCCCAGGATGGCTTTTTTCTTCTTTTGGTCCCGCCTCTTGCCTTTGTGTCTTTTCTGTTCATTTTTTCTAAAGATTGTGCCATATACACATGTATGACAACGATTTAGCGTTTTTGAGGTGTTGCCATCTTCGTCCTGGAATGAGCGATGATCACCAACGAGGTTTAAGAAATGAGTATGCAGACTCAATTGGGCTATGCAAAGGATAACAGTGTATTGGATAGAGAAACGAATGCTTTTCGTCGTTTTAAGGCACTTGAATTACCGTGTGAGGTTGAAAGTAAAGTAACGTTCGAAATTGATGTTAGTCCGAGCAAGAAAATTTCTAACCATTTACCTCATGCTATTGCTAGAACTACCTCCGTTTGGCCCCGATGTGGGGTGGTTCTTGACAGGGGTTACGAAGTGAAACCGCCGCTCAAATGGGTTTTCAATGGTCACCTGTAGTGTTTAGGATAGAGAAATGAATGCCTCCTTCCTTTCAGTATCGTACCTTTCGCGAGAAAACCCATTGCCTTGGGGAATACGGAACCTATTGGCACACAACTCACTGTGGATATGGGACGTATATGGAAATGGGGCTGCCTTTCATCATCCTGTCATGCTCCATTCTACACATTCGATGCATCATGTGCAGTTTATGCCCCAAGCCAGAATTGGCAAATTAAACATGCAGAAAAGTCATGCATAAATCATGGATCATGCAAACGCAATATAGATGTGGCAATTTTCAAGCGTTATGCATGTTTACGAAATGTGCAAGCATATCAAGAATGGGAAAATTTGGATTGCCCCTGGTCATGTGAGCAGATCGAGCAATTCGAGAAGTCTACCCCTTAAATTGAAGAGTGGCTTATCTCAGGCTTTGCCCCTTTTCAATTCAGGGTTTACCATTAGTTTGCCCCAGTTTCATCAGAATAGATTTTATCAGATGATCATGATTTCCGCTTGAGGTCGTCTCCTTCACATGTCAAATGTTAGTGTTAACATTCCCTGTCAAAAGAAAAGGAGACATGTTAGCTGGTATCGGAAGGGATAAATTGGAAACGATACCGGTTTTACCCTTCATCTTGCATGCTTTGCATGATCCCTTTATCAGGTTCACTGGGTCGAGTTTCCCTGGCTCTCGTCGATAGTTCACCATTAGGGTCAGGTTATAGCAAAATACTGACTCTGGTATTGTTCGTTAAGCA